>BPLR01016151.1:0-104160 GCA_021605095.1 Caerostris extrusa | reverse complement strand
TTACGTCAGTCGATGAGCAGAATTTATATTAAAAATAAAAAATTAAATGGCTGAACTGGCTAATTTTTCTAAAACAGGTGAACCCAAGGATTTTAAGCTAAATCTATTCTTGAGTAAACTGTAATTTTAAGGCAAAGTTCTGTGTGCAGAATTCGCAAATTGCTGATTGTTATCGCTTCTCGGCCTATCGGCTAAGATCAAGTGTAGTAAATGTTCTTGTCAGCTTAATATCTGGTATGGGGCCCAATGGGTTCCACCAATTTATTAAACTAATTTTTGAACTTATGTAGTCTATATCATTCATGATATCCTACTCGGTCCTAGTCGCTATTGCACTTGCATGCGATGGGGACCTTACAACAATTAAAAAGAGGAATATGTACAATTTTGAAGCAAGCAGTGAATCTTGCGGTCTGTTTGAAGGATTAAAGAGTTATTGGTGTACATGGATTGAATGAAGAAGGAAACTTGTGACGGCTCACAATTAATGAATTTCTGGATATGTATTTGTCGTATATTTCTGTGAGTGCGTTGTAATACAGCTCAAACTTTTGGATTATTTTCAATATATTATTATTAAACTGTATTTATGGGATGTTTTCCAACCAGCTACAGCTAATTTTAAGTGGTAAGTTTACTTTTTGTCGTTTTCCAAAAACTGCAACACGTGTCCACTAAAAGAATTCTGCACACACGTGGTATTTACAGACGCGTTGCCAAAGATATTTTGAAACAAATTCGGCCAATGCTCAAAACGACAACGAAACCATTTGACGTGGCCTACCCACTCCGAGTCTCTGTGTGGTATGAAGCATTACGTTGTACTTTAGAATTTTTGAAATTTCTTCAACTGACTGGTCTCAATTTAAAATGTTAGCGAAATAAATAAATAAAAAATATATACATTTCGACTGAGTTGATAAAAAAATAACCCTTAAAACTGCATAGTAATTACACGAAAAGAAATTAATTATATTATTTTTAGCAAGTGGAATACATTTAATTAATTATGTTACTCTCAGGCCAAAGGATAAATTAAAAAAAATTTTATAAACCCATAGCTCTTGAAAGAAATTTTAAAAACTTAAACAACAAGAAACGTTGAAAGTGTTCCAGGAAATTGACGAACCTCTACGCCCAATTGAAGAATCATTTGATTTACGGGTAAAAACTATTTGAAAGCACAACCGAAAAGGAATTAAAACTCAATAAAAAAGTCTCTTGTTTTAGATAAGCTGTTGCTAATCCGGCATTTGTTTTTTACGTCAGTCGATGAGCAGAATTTATATTAAAAATAAAAAATTAAATGGCTGAACTGGCTAATTTTTCTAAAACAGGTGAACCCAAGGATTTTAAGCTAAATCTATTCTTGAGTAAACTGTAATTTTAAGGCAAAGTTCTGTGTGCAGAATTCGCAAATTGCTGATTGTTATCGCTTCTCGGCCTATCGGCTAAGATCAAGTGTAGTAAATGTTCTTGTCAGCTTAATATCTGGTATGGGGCCCAATGGGTTCCACCAATTTATTAAACTAATTTTTGAACTATGTAGTCTATATCATTCATGATATCCTACTCGGTCCTAGTCGCTATTGCACTTGCATGCGATGGGGACCTTACAACAATTAAAAAGAGGAATATGTACAATTTTGAAGCAAGCAGTGAATCTTGCGGTCTGTTTGAAGGATTAAAGAGTTATTGGTGTACATGGATTGAATGAAGAAGGAAACTTGTGACGGCTCACAATTAATGAATTTCTGGATATGTATTTGTCGTATATTTCTGTGAGTGCGTTGTAATACGCTCAAACTTTTGGATTATTTTCAATATATTATTATTAAACTGTATTTATGGGATGTTTTCCAACCAGCTACAGCTAATTTTAAGTGGTAAGTTTACTTTTTGTCGTTTTCCAAAAACTGCAACACGTGTCCACTAAAAGAATTCTGCACACACGTGGTATTTACAGACGCGTTGCCAAAGATATTTTGAAACAAATTCGGCCAATGCTCAAAACGACAACGAAACCATTTGACGTGGCCTACCCACTCCGAGTCTCTGTGTGGTATGAAGCATTACGTTGTACTTTAGAATTTTTGAAATTTCTTCAACTGACTGGTCTCAATTTAAAATGTTAGCGAAATAAATAAATAAAAAATATATACATTTCGACTGAGTTGATAAAAAAATAACCCTTAAAACTGCATAGTAATTACACGAAAAGAAATTAATTATATTATTTTTAGCAAGTGGAATACATTTAATTAATTATGTTACTCTCAGGCCAAAGGATAAATTAAAAATTTTATAAACCCATAGCTCTTGAAAGAAATTTTAAAAACTTAAACAACAAGAAACGTTGAAAGTGTTCCAGGAAATTGACGAACCTCTACGCCCAATTGAAGAATCATTTGATTTACGGGTAAAAACTATTTGAAAGCACAACCGAAAAGGAATTAAAACTCAATAAAAAGTCTCTTGTTTTAGATAAGCTGTTGCTAATCCGGCATTTGTTTTTTACGTCAGTCGATGAGCAGAATTTATATTAAAAATAAAAAATTAAATGGCTGAACTGGCTAATTTTTCTAAAACAGGTGAACCCAAGGATTTTAAGCTAAATCTATTCTTGAGTAAACTGTAATTTTAAGGCAAAGTTCTGTGTGCAGAATTCGCAAATTGCTGATTGTTATCGCTTCTCGGCCTATCGGCTAAGATCAAGTGTAGTAAATGTTCTTGTCAGCTTAATATCTGGTATGGGGCCCAATGGGTTCCACCAATTTATTAAACTAATTTTTGAACTTATGTAGTCTATATCATTCATGATATCCTACTCGGTCCTAGTCGCTATTGCACTTGCATGCGATGGGGACCTTACAACAATTAAAAAGAGGAATATGTACAATTTTGAAGCAAGCAGTGAATCTTGCGGTCTGTTTGAAGGATTAAAGAGTTATTGGTGTACATGGATTGAATGAAGAAGGAAACTTGTGACGGCTCACAATTAATGAATTTCTGGATATGTATTTGTCGTATATTTCTGTGAGTGCGTTGTAATACGCTCAAACTTTTGGATTATTTTCAATATATTATTATTAAACTGTATTTATGGGATGTTTTCCAACCAGCTACAGCTAATTTTAAGTGGTAAGTTTACTTTTTGTCGTTTTCCAAAAACTGCAACACGTGTCCACTAAAAGAATTCTGCACACACGTGGTATTTACAGACGCGTTGCCAAAGATATTTTGAAACAAATTCGGCCAATGCTCAAAACGACAACGAAACCATTTGACGTGGCCTACCCACTCCGAGTCTCTGTGTGGTATGAAGCATTACGTTGTACTTTAGAATTTTTGAAATTTCTTCAACTGACTGGTCTCAATTTAAAATGTTAGCGAAATAAATAAATAAAAAATATATACATTTCGACTGAGTTGATAAAAAAATAACCCTTAAAACTGCATAGTAATTACACGAAAAGAAATTAATTATATTATTTTTAGCAAGTGGAATACATTTAATTAATTATGTTACTCTCAGGCCAAAGGATAAATTAAAAATTTTATAAACCCATAGCTCTTGAAAGAAATTTTAAAAACTTAAACAACAAGAAACGTTGAAAGTGTTCCAGGAAATTGACGAACCTCTACGCCCAATTGAAGAATCATTTGATTTACGGGTAAAAACTATTTGAAAGCACAACCGAAAAGGAATTAAAACTCAATAAAAAAGTCTCTTGTTTTAGATAAGCTGTTGCTAATCCGGCATTTGTTTTTTACGTCAGTCGATGAGCAGAATTTATATTAAAAATAAAAAATTAAATGGCTGAACTGGCTAATTTTTCTAAAACAGGTGAACCCAAGGATTTTAAGCTAAATCTATTCTTGAGTAAACTGTAATTTTAAGGCAAAGTTCTGTGTGCAGAATTCGCAAATTGCTGATTGTTATCGCTTCTCGGCCTATCGGCTAAGATCAAGTGTAGTAAATGTTCTTGTCAGCTTAATATCTGGTATGGGGCCCAATGGGTTCCACCAATTTATTAAACTAATTTTTGAACTTATGTAGTCTATATCATTCATGATATCCTACTCGGTCCTAGTCGCTATTGCACTTGCATGCGATGGGGACCTTACAACAATTAAAAAGAGGAATATGTACAATTTTGAAGCAAGCAGTGAATCTTGCGGTCTGTTTGAAGGATTAAAGAGTTATTGGTGTACATGGATTGAATGAAGAAGGAAACTTGTGACGGCTCACAATTAATGAATTTCTGGATATGTATTTGTCGTATATTTCTGTGAGTGCGTTGTAATACGCTCAAACTTTTGGATTATTTTCAATATATTATTATTAAACTGTATTTATGGGATGTTTTCCAACCAGCTACAGCTAATTTTAAGTGGTAAGTTTACTTTTTGTCGTTTTCCAAAAACTGCAACACGTGTCCACTAAAAGAATTCTGCACACACGTGGTATTTACAGACGCGTTGCCAAAGATATTTTGAAACAAATTCGGCCAATGCTCAAAACGACAACGAAACCATTTGACGTGGCCTACCCACTCCGAGTCTCTGTGTGGTATGAAGCATTACGTTGTACTTTAGAATTTTTGAAATTTCTTCAACTGACTGGTCTCAATTTAAAATGTTAGCGAAATAAATAAATAAAAAATATATACATTTCGACTGAGTTGATAAAAAAATAACCCTTAAAACTGCATAGTAATTACACGAAAAGAAATTAATTATATTATTTTTAGCAAGTGGAATACATTTAATTAATTATGTTACTCTCAGGCCAAAGGATAAATTAAAAATTTTATAAACCCATAGCTCTTGAAAGAAATTTTAAAAACTTAAACAACAAGAAACGTTGAAAGTGTTCCAGGAAATTGACGAACCTCTACGCCCAATTGAAGAATCATTTGATTTACGGGTAAAAACTATTTGAAAGCACAACCGAAAAGGAATTAAAACTCAATAAAAAAGTCTCTTGTTTTAGATAAGCTGTTGCTAATCCGGCATTTGTTTTTTACGTCAGTCGATGAGCAGAATTTATATTAAAAATAAAAAATTAAATGGCTGAACTGGCTAATTTTTCTAAAACAGGTGAACCCAAGGATTTTAAGCTAAATCTATTCTTGAGTAAACTGTAATTTTAAGGCAAAGTTCTGTGTGCAGAATTCGCAAATTGCTGATTGTTATCGCTTCTCGGCCTATCGGCTAAGATCAAGTGTAGTAAATGTTCTTGTCAGCTTAATATCTGGTATGGGGCCCAATGGGTTCCACCAATTTATTAAACTAATTTTTGAACTTATGTAGTCTATATCATTCATGATATCCTACTCGGTCCTAGTCGCTATTGCACTTGCATGCGATGGGGACCTTACAACAATTAAAAAGAGGAATATGTACAATTTTGAAGCAAGCAGTGAATCTTGCGGTCTGTTTGAAGGATTAAAGAGTTATTGGTGTACATGGATTGAATGAAGAAGGAAACTTGTGACGGCTCACAATTAATGAATTTCTGGATATGTATTTGTGTCGTATATTTCTGTGAGTGCGTTGTAATACGCTCAAACTTTTGGATTATTTTCAATATATTATTATTAAACTGTATTTATGGGATGTTTTCCAACCAGCTACAGCTAATTTTAAGTGGTAAGTTTACTTTTTGTCGTTTTCCAAAAACTGCAACACGTGTCCACTAAAAGAATTCTGCACACACGTGGTATTTACAGACGCGTTGCCAAAGATATTTTGAAACAAATTCGGCCAATGCTCAAAACGACAACGAAACCATTTGACGTGGCCTACCCACTCCGAGTCTCTGTGTGGTATGAAGCATTACGTTGTACTTTAGAATTTTTGAAATTTCTTCAACTGACTGGTCTCAATTTAAAATGTTAGCGAAATAAATAAATAAAAAATATATACATTTCGACTGAGTTGATAAAAAAATAACCCTTAAAACTGCATAGTAATTACACGAAAAGAAATTAATTATATTATTTTTAGCAAGTGGAATACATTTAATTAATTATGTTACTCTCAGGCCAAAGGATAAATTAAAAATTTTATAAACCCATAGCTCTTGAAAGAAATTTTAAAAACTTAAACAACAAGAAACGTTGAAAGTGTTCCAGGAAATTGACGAACCTCTACGCCCAATTGAAGAATCATTTGATTTACGGGTAAAAACTATTTGAAAGCACAACCGAAAAGGAATTAAAACTCAATAAAAAAGTCTCTTGTTTTAGATAAGCTGTTGCTAATCCGGCATTTGTTTTTTACGTCAGTCGATGAGCAGAATTTATATTAAAAATAAAAAATTAAATGGCTGAACTGGCTAATTTTTCTAAAACAGGTGAACCCAAGGATTTTAAGCTAAATCTATTCTTGAGTAAACTGTAATTTTAAGGCAAAGTTCTGTGTGCAGAATTCGCAAATTGCTGATTGTTATCGCTTCTCGGCCTATCGGCTAAGATCAAGTGTAGTAAATGTTCTTGTCAGCTTAATATCTGGTATGGGGCCCAATGGGTTCCACCAATTTATTAAACTAATTTTTGAACTTATGTAGTCTATATCATTCATGATATCCTACTCGGTCCTAGTCGCTATTGCACTTGCATGCGATGGGGACCTTACAACAATTAAAAAGAGGAATATGTACAATTTTGAAGCAAGCAGTGAATCTTGCGGTCTGTTTGAAGGATTAAAGAGTTATTGGTGTACATGGATTGAATGAAGAAGGAAACTTGTGACGGCTCACAATTAATGAATTTCTGGATATGTATTTGTCGTATATTTCTGTGAGTGCGTTGTAATACGCTCAAACTTTTGGATTATTTTCAATATATTATTATTAAACTGTATTTATGGGATGTTTTCCAACCAGCTACAGCTAATTTTAAGTGGTAAGTTTACTTTTTGTCGTTTTCCAAAAACTGCAACACGTGTCCACTAAAAGAATTCTGCACACACGTGGTATTTACAGACGCGTTGCCAAAGATATTTTGAAACAAATTCGGCCAATGCTCAAAACGACAACGAAACCATTTGACGTGGCCTACCCACTCCGAGTCTCTGTGTGGTATGAAGCATTACGTTGTACTTTAGAATTTTTGAAATTTCTTCAACTGACTGGTCTCAATTTAAAATGTTAGCGAAATAAATAAATAAAAAATATATACATTTCGACTGAGTTGATAAAAAAATAACCCTTAAAACTGCATAGTAATTACACGAAAAGAAATTAATTATATTATTTTTAGCAAGTGGAATACATTTAATTAATTATGTTACTCTCAGGCCAAAGGATAAATTAAAAATTTTATAAACCCATAGCTCTTGAAAGAAATTTTAAAAACTTAAACAACAAGAAACGTTGAAAGTGTTCCAGGAAATTGACGAACCTCTACGCCCAATTGAAGAATCATTTGATTTACGGGTAAAAACTATTTGAAAGCACAACCGAAAAGGAATTAAAACTCAATAAAAAAGTCTCTTGTTTTAGATAAGCTGTTGCTAATCCGGCATTTGTTTTTTACGTCAGTCGATGAGCAGAATTTATATTAAAAATAAAAAATTAAATGGCTGAACTGGCTAATTTTTCTAAAACAGGTGAACCCAAGGATTTTAAGCTAAATCTATTCTTGAGTAAACTGTAATTTTAAGGCAAAGTTCTGTGTGCAGAATTCGCAAATTGCTGATTGTTATCGCTTCTCGGCCTATCGGCTAAGATCAAGTGTAGTAAATGTTCTTGTCAGCTTAATATCTGGTATGGGGCCCAATGGGTTCCACCAATTTATTAAACTAATTTTTGAACTTATGTAGTCTATATCATTCATGATATCCTACTCGGTCCTAGTCGCTATTGCACTTGCATGCGATGGGGACCTTACAACAATTAAAAAGAGGAATATGTGCAATTTTGAAGCAAGCAGTGAATCTTGCGGTCTGTTTGAAGGATTAAAGAGTTATTGGTGTACATGGATTGAATGAAGAAGGAAACTTGTGACGGCTCACAATTAATGAATTTCTGGATATGTATTTGTCGTATATTTCTGTGAGTGCGTTGTAATACGCTCAAACTTTTGGATTATTTTCAATATATTATTATTAAACTGTATTTATGGGATGTTTTCCAACCAGCTACAGCTAATTTTAAGTGGTAAGTTTACTTTTTGTCGTTTTCCAAAAACTGCAACACGTGTCCACTAAAAGAATTCTGCACACACGTGGTATTTACAGACGCGTTGCCAAAGATATTTTGAAACAAATTCGGCCAATGCTCAAAACGACAACGAAACCATTTGACGTGGCCTACCCACTCCGAGTCTCTGTGTGGTATGAAGCATTACGTTGTACTTTAGAATTTTTGAAATTTCTTCAACTGACTGGTCTCAATTTAAAATGTTAGCGAAATAAATAAATAAAAAATATATACATTTCGACTGAGTTGATAAAAAAATAACCCTTAAAACTGCATAGTAATTACACGAAAAGAAATTAATTATATTATTTTTAGCAAGTGGAATACATTTAATTAATTATGTTACTCTCAGGCCAAAGGATAAATTAAAAATTTTATAAACCCATAGCTCTTGAAAGAAATTTTAAAAACTTAAACAACAAGAAACGTTGAAAGTGTTCCAGGAAATTGACGAACCTCTACGCCCAATTGAAGAATCATTTGATTTACGGGTAAAAACTATTTGAAAGCACAACCGAAAAGGAATTAAAACTCAATAAAAAAAGTCTCTTGTTTTAGATAAGCTGTTGCTAATCCGGCATTTGTTTTTTACGTCAGTCGATGAGCAGAATTTATATTAAAAATAAAAAATTAAATGGCTGAACTGGCTAATTTTTCTAAAACAGGTGAACCCAAGGATTTTAAGCTAAATCTATTCTTGAGTAAACTGTAATTTTAAGGCAAAGTTCTGTGTGCAGAATTCGCAAATTGCTGATTGTTATCGCTTCTCGGCCTATCGGCTAAGATCAAGTGTAGTAAATGTTCTTGTCAGCTTAATATCTGGTATGGTATGGGGCCCAATGGGTTCCACCAATTTATTAAACTAATTTTTGAACTTATGTAGTCTATATCATTCATGACCGCCTGCACTTAACGACCGAGACCGGCGACGTCTGCAAAGAGTCGTAAATTCTAACAGACAAGCAACACTGCGTCAAATAACCGCAGAAATCAATGTGGGACGTACAAGGGACTTGTCTGTTAGAACTGTGCTTAGAAATTTGGCTTTCTTGGGCTATTCAAGCAGAAGACCGACTCGAGTGCCTTTACTGACACAACGACATCGCTTTTGCAGCGACTCTCGTGGGCACGTGAGCATATCGGTTGGTCCCTAGATGAATGGAAAACCGTGGCCTGGTCCGATGAGTCACGATTTCAGTTGGTAAGAGCTGATGGGTAGGGTTCGAGGTGGGCGCAGACCCCACGAAGCCATGGACCCAAACTGTCAGCAAGGCACTGTTCAAGCTGGTGGTGGCTCCGTAATGGTGTGGGCTGTTTTTTCATGGCATGGACCTCTGGTGCGACTGGACCGAACATTGACTGGAAATGCTTATGTTCAGCTACTTGGAGATCACTTGCAGCCATTCATGGACTTCATGTACCCAAACAACGATGGGATTTTTATGGATGACAATGCGCCATGTCACCGGGCCACAACTGTTCGCGATTGATTTGAAGAACATTCTGGACAATTCCAACGAATGATCTGGCCACCCTAGATCGCCCGACATGAATCCCATCGAGCATTTATGGGATATCATCGAGAGGTCTGTTCGTGCCCAAAATCCTGCACCATCAACGCTTTCACAATTATGGACGTCTATCGAGACAGCATGGCTCAATATTCCTGCAGAAGACTTCCAACGACTTGTTGAGTCCATGCCACGTCGAGTTGCTGCACTTCGCCGGGCGAAAGGAGGGGCCGACACGATATTAAGAGGTATCCCATGACTTTTATCACTTCAGTGTATATATATATATATATATATACCATAGTATATTAGTATATAGTACATAGCATAGTACCTATAGTATATATCTGCCATAAGTGACATGCATCGATACCTTACGAATCGGCTAAGAATTCGATTCCTAGTCGTTGTGGTTCACTGTTAAAAAAAAAAAAACAACGTATAGACTCGTTAAAGAGTGTGAGTACTGTCTGGTGATAATTTTCTGTCTTACTATATATTATGACATACAAATGTCGGGCAATTATTCCGGCATTTGTTCCCGGAGAATTTCTTCCATCCCCCCCATCCACTGCTCATCAGGGTGGATAGTGGTACAGTAACTTCTGTTTAACGTAAAAACGTAAGTCACTAACAGTCATAAAATTTTACGTTATCTCTTTCAAAATAAAGTTTATACTTTCGATAATCGAATTGCAAATAACACTTACTTTACTGGAATCCCAGATTCGCCACAATAAAAAACTAAATTACAACACAATGACAATTGTAAGTTAAAACGCAACAACAGCCATCTTTATTTCTTAGAATTAATTACAATAACGTTGCCAATTTCACTTAACTAAACATTTCAAAATAAACGTTGCCATTAACTTAAATTTTTGAATTACACGTGTAAATATAACACTCTGAATAATCCAGCATCGGCCAAGCCTTCGCATTTTTCTTTTTCCCTCATGGATTCGTATGTTTGTTGGCCTTGGCCACCAGATGACGACACAATTCGCATTTTCACCCAGTGTTTATCATTAACTAACAGTTCGGGTTTCAGTGCAGTGTTACAAGTTAAATCTGGGCATGTTTTAATCGTTTCAATTTCTATCCAGAGTGCATTGTCCTCATATGCTTCCCAGCTCCATTGGCTATTCAGCTACGATGTGCACCACAAGCTACGATCTTTTGTTTATTTTTCCCCTTTTTCCTTTAAAAGGGTTAGACAAAAATTATCAAAAAATGAATCATCATCATAATTGGCGCAACAGCCCCATGGTGGACCAACGCCATCTGCCTACTAGCAGATTTCGAAACATGAGATGCCTTCTTTTTACGGGGTAGGGTTGTCAGCCCAACGCTCTAGTCATGTTAAACTGTGACCTACTGTTTAAAGTGGATTCTGAACCACTACAAACAACCATGGCACCGCCGGAACTCGAGCCCGAAACCTGTGGTACCGAGCGTCAGAGCGCTAGTCACTTGGCCCCAAAACTGAATGTAAATAAATAAAGAAAATGCCAAAACTTTGGTTCTGACCACGACCTTTCTTTTGAGGGGTTATTATAATGCTTCCTACCTTTCAGTTTCATCGTTACGGCCCACACTTTCACCGATTCACAATTTTTAAATCCTATTCAATTTTTGTACGGCATCGACAACGGGTCAGTAATTGTACCGAATTTTTAATTTAAATTCTTTTAATATTAATTTTAATTCTCTTAATTTTAACTTTTTATTTTTATCTTACTTTTATTTATTCTTAGTATTTTTTTTTTTTTAATTTTTAGAGTTGCCATTTTTAATTTTTTAGAAACTTTATTTTTTTACCATATACTAACCATTAATCAATCTATTAATAATCGTAAATTTTATACATAAATTAAGATGAGGAGATGAAGGGGTCTATCCCCGTAATCAGCACGCCAGTTGCCAGTGATATATAGTACTGTGTGGAATACGAGGTTTTTTTATTATTAAAGAAGCATAAAGATAAATATTGTTGTTTCTTTCTTTTTTTTTTTTTTTTTTTTTTTTTTTTTTCATATGAATCAAGTGGAAAAAAAAAAAAAAAAAAAAAGGGCCAATGTCTCCCCCTTTAAAAATACAATAGAAAAAAATCAAACACGCTTATATCGCCAAGTTTTTCGATTTGCTGTTTCTAATGCCAACATCCGCGTCTATTGTCACAGGGGCATAAACTAATAAATTTCATATACAATAACATTTGTACAAATACCAATTCCCTGGAATAAGCGAAATAAAATGACATAAAAGTAAAAAATATTCTGTGAACTTTTTGACCCCCTTTAATGCATATGGCATTGCGGTAGGCTGCTCGCTTGTTCTTTGTTTACATTTGTTTTTGTGGTTGGCATAAGGTTCTAAGAATGGCGTTCTTTGTTCTCTCTTCTTTGTACTATGTTTCCAATCAGAACGTCAATAATTTGTAATACAATTTTTTTTTTTTTTGTTATGTTTCTGAAGATCTCAGATGTTCTGGACTAGACGGACAATCCGGGCATTGTAAGTACGCCCACATCGTGCCAAGCTATTGAAATCCGGCATTTCTAAAGGAGCTGCTAACGTTAACAGTACATGCCATTGACGAAGTAAAAATCCGAAATCTAGTGATAATCCAGTGCAATACAGAAGGAGAATATTTTTTAATAAAAACTGTTTTCTGAAATTAATATTATTTAATTAACAAATATTGTTGAATGTATATGAAATCTTATTGTAATTATTACACAAGCCTACAAAAAAAGTAGGTTTGGAATGTTTTGCATATTTTAAAGAAATTAATTAACGTCATAACTTAAACGTTAACTTAATTAATAAGTAAAATGAATGTCTTACAAATTCTATGGTTTTACAGCACGTTGCAATATTATTCCAAAACACTAAAATAATAATTCTAAAATATAAGATGCTCAGTGAAAATAAAAATGACTGCAAATATTCATTCCAAAAATGGCTTTTTTTTCATCACATACTGTGTTTATTTGAATAATTTTAAATCATTTTTAAACATTTTCATTCCTTGTATTTGTTTCTTTTAAAGAGTGGTGATTCTTAATTATTAAAAACGAATAGTAATAAATACATAAATAATAAACCACCTAGGCAAAAGTATTATTATTATTCTTATTTTTTGTTGTTGCTGTTGGGGTACTTTTTTTTCAACTTCAATGTTCTGGTGGAAATGTTTTCTGTGTTCCTTATTTATTCCATTACTATTCCTGGAGAAAAGTCTAAATCAAAGGTGTGCCAACCCGCGGCCTGATGTGAGATGTATCACACTTTTACAAAATATATTTATTTTATAACGGTCAAAGGAGTAAAACCAATGTATTAAAAATACGTTATGTGTGCATCCCTCTATTCAAACATGAACTGTCGAAAGGATGAGAAAAAAATGAACTTTTGATTTTAATATTCTTTGCGAATATAGGACAGATAGTGCCTGTTTTATGGATGAGTTTGCAGTTATGAGTTCGCTCGCATCTTGGAACATCTAATATAACAGGTTCTATGTTTCACTTTAAGTAACCTCAGTGACCCTCCCTAGATACGCACAGTGGATTGTTGATAGCAGAGCAAACCAAACTCTTAGTTAAAGTTGTTAGCGCTTTTGGTTCAACTTGCACCTGGACCCAACATAAAAACGCGCTCCAACATTGCGGACGCGACATCCATTACGATGGGCAAATATCCAAGTTAGGATCGATTTGCAAAAGCTAAGTGAAAGAGTGGAGAAACCAATATCGCACTAGTCAAATAAATATTTTTTAATGATTACATTTTTATTTTTTGTTTATATTTATATATTTTTTATATTTCATTTTGGTGTTCTCTATTTCATTACAATCTGCGTTTAATACCATTGTTATTATACTTATTATCTATGTTTACATGTAAGAATAATAGTCAACACAAAAATAGTAACTCATTCTGTTTCACTCCATAAACTGTCTATAGTGGATCTCAATCTAATAGGGGGATAGATAATTTTATAGGCGACCCGAAGTTAGGATGCATTTCGAAAGTGGCCCACAAGATCATTTGGGTTGGCCATCCCTGGTCTAAGAGTTAAAAAAATAATAATAAATAAATAAATAAATAGGAAATATTTTAGTGTTCATTGAGAATCTTAAAATTTCGAATTTTTGTTTATTTCAAAATTATTGCCACATAGTTAATGGACTTTATCCTCGCTCAAAAGCTTATTAATAGTATTTCATAAAGCAACCCATGAGTCTCTAAGAGTTGTTCATCGATGGACCCTGAACAAAATGATTTCTTTTAGTTTGGCTTCTGATAAGCCAAGAAAATGTTCTAAAATGCTCTCCTCTCGAATATTTTCATGAAAATGAAAAGAAATCTAAAGTATTAAAAGTTAAAAATTAAAAGTATTAATTTTTTTAAGATTAATAATTGTTAAAAGTTATTTAAGAAATTTTATCAGAAAGCTATCAGCAATGAATTCCAAAATTATTCGCACACTCACGAATTTCAATAAAATACTGTTCTATCAATTAATAAAAATTAATGTTTTAGAATGAGAATTTTTTTATAATATAAAATAATTTTTTTATCAAAACTATATTAAATATTTTAAGAACTATTCATTTTATTAAATATTTTTATAAAATAATAATAACAAAATTACCTCACTAAAGTCTCCGTGTTAGTAAATAGTGTAATATTTATTTATTATTTTTTACATATTAAATATTCTATATAAAATTTGTATTTAGTAGGATCCTACAGCATCCATAACAGTTTTTGACGTCTGAGCATTGAGCCACTAATTTGTTTTGTAATTTCTGCATCAATGTTCCTACATTCCTTGATCATTTAGTTAAAAAAATTTTTTTTTTTTTTTCGTTTTTAGTTCGATTTTTGTTTTAAAGTCTTATCACCATATCTATCCAAATACGTTCGACTGAATTTAAATACAGCAACTGAAATGGTGTTTCTAGAACTTGACAAAAAGCCGTGTGCTTAGCATCGTTATCCAAAAAGAGTTATTTACAATACTCAAATTTTAAACTTATAACTTCAAATTGCATTATCAAATAATTAAATAAAGATACGATAAAATACTGTTCTATCAATTAATAAAAATTAATATTTTAGAATGAGAATTTTTTATAACATAAATTTAAAAACTATATTAAATATTTTAGGAACATAGTAAAAAAAAAAAAAAAATTGAAAAAATCAATATAAAAAAAAAGTAATAAAATAATAAAAAAATTACCTCACTCATTATGCCATCAATAAATACCACTTCCATTCAAGGACACATACACCGCCATGTTTTAATGTTCCAACTAAGTTCTTAGGATTGCTCCTCATTTTTTCTTCTCCACACAATCCATCGAATCTAAAAATGTTAAATTTCCTTTCATCTGCAAATAAGACGAGATTCCAATACGTTTTGGGCTTATTTATAATTGATTTCCTGAATAAAAATCAAAACTTTCTATTTTTTGCCCTAAGAAAATTTCTTCTTCGTGCAGAACGTTCTTGCAATCCTGCTGATCTGAGCACTTGTCGAACAATTTCTGGTAAAATTGAAATAGAAAACTTTCAGTAAATTCTATAAACATTTTTTACAGCACTCAAACGTGGATTTTTTAAAAATTTCTATTATAAAACTCAAAACACATTAGTTAACTTTTCCAGATGACCTTTTCTTGCCTTGTTTTCGATCCAATTTTATTGTTGAAGTATTTTATCAAATGCTGCACTGTAGAATGAGATAAATTTAGTAATTCAGTGACGGTCCAAACTGATTTACCTCTATTATGATGAAAAATAATCAATTTTCGAATGTCATTCGTTGTTTTCTTATAATTACGAATCACTTTTAGACGATAAATAGAATATAACGAAGTAAGCAAGAAAAATTTAAGCCAAACGATTTTTTTTTCTGATGCCACCAAAATACAAAAATAAAACAGTGGCAGACGATAATTTAGTTTATGAATTTATTCGAGAATGTTTCGCTGTATGATTCCTTTAGTAACACTTTTTTTCTCTGTCTTCTTGCATTATCATTTTTATAAAACGAAAATGAATCAGTGTTTTTAAATACTTTTCAATTTTACACAAAATCACATGACAATATGAGAAAATATTGATTTTATATTCGAATTGAATTCCAAGTTATAGTGCTCTTTCTACAAATTTTTAAAGCGTACGAACACTTTTGGGTGTCACTTTACAAAACTTTTATATGCTGAATATAAAAACTGAATGAGGAATATAAATTTGACTATGAATAGAAAACGAAAAACTAAGATTCTTGTAACTAAGAAACATTAGTATACAGTTTTTTTTTGCATAATTGTGTACGCTTCATAAGAACTTAACCTTCATTAACAAAACTCATAACACCTTACATTATGTTCATGACAAAGAAGAGAAACATTGATAAAGCATACTATTTAAAAATATAATCGGTTTAATAATATCTGTAATGAATGTAAAAACTTTACAGTACGATAGATGGCGCCACGAGTTAAGATAGTAAACGGTATATTTACTTTATAAATAGAAATATTAACTTATGCCTAATGTAAAAAAAAAAAAAAAAAAAAAAATTTAAAAAAAAAAAACTTATATGTAATCAATTCAAACACAGAGATGACAAATAGGTATAACATTCTAACACTATAATTTAAACTATAAAAAAACGCAAAAGTTATTTAAAATGTTGCTAATATATATATATATATATATAAAACATTAAATGGATTTTGTTTAAAAAAAAAAAAAAATTTTTTTTTTATTGTATATATATATATTACTTTTAGAATTTCATTAAATTTAACACTAAGGAAAACTTTTTTTTTTTATCATAGTTTTCATTCAGCATGCAACAAAATTCTTTTGGATACAAATGTAAATATTAATTTAAATTTGTGCTCAAAAGTATTTTACAAATATAATTGTTTAAATTCAATCATTCCAAAACTTTTGTTCTTGAAGTACAACTGTGCAAATTGCATGCTTGTTTAATTTATTAAAAATATGTAATTTGTCATCACAGTAAACTAAAAATGGAAATATAACTATGAAAATTTTATGGTATACTTGTAAATATAGCTATGATTTTCCATTCTGCTGAGATCTATATGTTGAGAATCACTGTCGTAGTGGTTGAAATAAATTATAAATTTATATTTTTATTCCATTTGCTTGCAATTTCAATTATTGAAAAAAAAATTTACATTATTGATGAATTTTTTTAAAGAAAATGTATCTTTTTCATAAGAAATATAATGACACGAGAAATGAAATCAACATACAACACTTTTATTTGCCATTAAATACGTACAATAAAAAAAAAATGAAAATAATTATTACTGTTTTTAATTCACTTTGAATGACTAGATGAGAAATTAATAAAACAAAATCTCTTTCCATGCTTTAATTATTATAAGAAATATAAAAATTGTAAATATGTAAAAACAAATAGTTGCCTTAAATATATCACATGAAATATATGAAAAAGAAATTGTAATACATAAAAAAAAAATCAACTTGAAATTTCTAACAGTTTGATAAGTAAATAATAAATTAAGAAGACAAACATACAATATATATATATATATATATATATACATAAGATTTTTAGATCAGCCAGATCATAGTGCTACAATATTGTAGTACATAAATTTAATACAACAAAATAAATATAAAAAATAAATATTAATCCCAACAAATAAAAAAAAATAAATTAAAACATATTCAGGAAATAATCTTATTGAAAACACTTGAAATCTACAATAAAATACATTGACATTAAATCTATTTATTTTTTATTTAAGATAGGACGAACATATATTCAGTATCCTGAATGAGGATATATACAAAAATAATATTAGTTTCACAATACCTTACAGACAATCATTTTTCTTTTATTACTTTGTTCTCTTTGAAAACTGTATTTAAACCCCTGATAAAAATATTTAGGATATATCTACAGATAATTGTTTATAATAATATTTCATATTTTGAATATGAAATTCTTTTCTATGAATGTAATTGTTTTACACAATACTGACCACCTAAACTTTGAAAAAAATTACTTGAGTGTATAAAGATATTTGCAACATAAAATTTTTTTTAAAATAATAATATAAACTGAGTAACATATAAGTATTAACAAATAAGATAAATTGCATAAAAATAATAACAAATTTAGCATTTTAAAAATGTGAATATAAAATTATACATTTAATTCAAATTCATTATACTGATATAAATAGTAAAAAACATATTGAATATATAGAATATTGCTTTATTTATTTATACTAATATTAAATTAATCGTTAAGTAATTATGTTATGATCATTTTTATGCACTGATGAAAATTGCTAAACAATACCTCCAGTAATTCTAATTAAAATATAAAACAAGTGAAGATAGATAATATGCATGCTTTATCTATATTTTTGATTTTTCTAAATATCAATTGTTAATTAAATATTTGCCCCCAAAAAAATCAGATTACGTATAACAAAAAGAATAACTTTTGAGAACTCCAACATTTTTAGGTAAAAAAATTTAAATCTAAATAAACAAAATATTAATAAAAAAATTTAGTATGCAAAAAGAAACAAGCAAACAAAAAAAAAAAAATTTAAAAATTCTAATCATCTACGCATATTACACTATTTAAAATACTTTTTCATAAAATTATCATTATAAAAGAAATAATAAAAAATTAATTCCAGTTAATTTTTTATTATAAATATTGTTCTTATAGAAAAGTTTCAAATTAGATATAACAAACAAGGTTTTGAAAGTGATGTTTATGAAATGCAATAATATGAGATTGAAAAGGACTTGACAAACAGATAAATTTTTACACTTTAGCAGATAATTCAGATAAAATTTCAGCAAATAAGCAATGCTAGTAGCATATCAACTCAAACTTCTGTATTCAGAATAAGAAATAGCAATGCATTTGAATGACCAAAGATAAAACTTTAACAACAATATATATATTTTTAAACTGATAATGCTTGTTTAGCAAACTTAAGTTAGTAAATTTTCATATCCCACAGTATAAAGCAATATATGACATCAAATCAATTCTTTTTTTTTTAAAATTTTATCTCTTATAACTATATCTATAGTTGCATAAAATGAGGGAACAATAATGATTGAAAAAATCAATAAATAATTAAAATATGCAAGATACGTTTAGAAATAATAGTACATTCTAAATATTTGGAAATAATTCATTGATTGCCATAAAATATTTATAAAAGTTTTAATATCAAGATATAAATAAGTATAATGATATATAATGAACTATAACTTGCAAATAAAATAATAAATAAATAATGTTATCAAATAAATGAACAAAGTGATGGTAAATTTATTATATAATATTATCAGCATAGTTAGAATTGGCAGAATTTAGTTATGTTTTTTTGTTGCTGTTTTTGTCAAGAATAATTATTGGATTGGTGCATAATTATCAGGCATTTCTTTGATGTGCTATATTTAAATAAAAAAATTACAATATTTTATAAATTTATGAATGAAAATATCCTTCTACTTTTTTAGGATATAAAAATGCTTGTTGATAATACTCATATTCGTTGTTTCCTTTTTCATAATAAATAGTGTTCAAGAACGGTTGATAATATCATTTAAATGCAAATAATTATACACCAACTCAATATTTAAATCTGTAGTACTGGTTATGCATAAAAAGAAAAGCATTAAGCACAAAAATAACAAGATAAAAATGTTACTTCAGAAAATACAACAAATGCAAACACAATAATCATCCTGTATTTATAAAATGTAGTTAACAATGAATCAATACTCTGTTTTTCTATTTCAAAGAATTCACTTAAAAAAAAAAAAAAAAAAGATTTGAAATTTCAAAAATGTTTCAAAATCAAAATTTTTTTGTTTTTTTTTTAAGGAAAATTGATTATTAAGAAAATGTAGAAAACCATTACAAATTACTGAATTTTTATTTAAATATTCAAAGAATCAGTCAGCTTTACAATGGAAAAAAATATTAAATAATTTTTTTCTTTATTACAAATTAATTATCAAATATTTTAAATTACAATTAATAAAACTAAAACTATAAAATTTTCATGTATAATCTTTTATCATTCATTGATATTCTAAATTACATGTAATGAAATTTAAAAAAAAAAAAAAGATGTTATAAAAATTTTAGATAAAATAAATTATCTTAATTGTTTTTAAACTTTTCTTATTTCAAAACATTATTAAATATTTGATATACTGCATACAGCTTTTATATATATACATAAACTTCAATTACATTATATAACAAGGCACAGATTTTCATCTACGTTCAAGCTCCAATCGATTATTTGCTAATGCTGGCATTAATACAAATAAATTTAAAAATTAACTTCCAGCTATTCTAAACAACAACAATGATAAATATATAACTTTTTAGTAATTTTAAATACGTTAAAAAATTTATTTTATACAAAAATAACTCAAAAGAAATAACAAAAAATGTTATTTGAAAGGATTTATTTTACACAATTAATTACAATTGTAAAAATATTAATAATAATATTAACTTTAACTAAAATAGCATATACAACAACACAATTTTTTACAAATTTTTATTAATAGTTATCAATTAAATATTAATTTAATTGATGATTGATACCAATACATAGGAAGGATACAAGTTTAAAACAGAAATTAAAATAAAATAATAAATAAAGGAAAGTCTAAATACTGAAAAAAAATTAAAAAAAAAAAAAAAAAAAAACATGCCAGCATCATACAGTAGCTCTTCTCACATTTGTTGAATGTTGTTATTTATGATCATTAAATTTATTTAGCAATTACTTTTTACTTGAAAGTTCTTTATTTTATTAATAAATAAATGGAAGAAAAAATGCAATTAGTTATCTAATTTTTAAATTTAGCAGTGTGTTTCATAAATAAAGTATTAACTTTTAGTAAAAAGTAAATAATATTGCAGAGTTAGCAGACTAACTGGATATGATTTCAACTAATTAGTAAATTAATTTACAATGTTTCATGTATCTGTTTAAGTACTTTGGAATTTTTACTTTTCAGCTCTTCATTTTCCTGTAGCAACTGTAAAGGTCAGATTAGCTACTAATTTACTAAAACATTTAAAAAGAATTAGTCTACATTTACACCAAAGTAATCTAAATTAAAGGAATACTTTCACAAGCAGCTTGACTGTGATGCAGCAATTGCTAAGATACATCAACAATATAATTATGTTCAAATACATAATCTAGAACTGCACTCAACTGATTATAGGCATCTCTTTTCTACAAGAAACACTTCAAATAAATTATATAAACCTTACAGTAACTATAATGACATTAAAGCTAAGATGTAATTTCATTACTGCACTGGCAGCAAGCATTGTGTTTCCAACAGATATTAAATTCCATTCGGATCAGTAGCAGCTTTTTTTTTTACTAAAATTATTATCTTAACCCATAATATAAAAGAGTTGCAGTAATAATGTTATGCTCTTATAGTAACAGTCACATGGATATTATGAAACTTTTCATTATGCAGACAATTTTGGTTTAAAGTTATTTCCTATTTCAATAACTTACAAACTGATAAATTCATTCTAAACAATAACTCTGAAAAAAAGGAAAGCTGTAACATTGCAGAACGATTAATTTTTAGTTGGAAAAAAATAACATCAAGCTTACATGTCACTATTATACACACAATTCAAATACAGTTTTTTTGTTAAAGTATGCTTAAGTTACATGTATAATCTAACAAAAATGCTTAGAAGAAATTTTTTACAGCAATAAGAAGGTAATTAGCATAAAATTCTTTTAAAACTGATTTCACATTACATCTGGGATCATTGGTAATCTTTTTTTTATGAAGGCTTATTTCAAGAAGTCAACATCACACAAATTGTTCATCATCCATTAACCATTTAAAAGAGTTAAAACCAGTCATCTCAAAATTGTGCTTTTTTATTTACCTTCCTTAAGCCACATTCAGTGATATACTTTTTAATCTCTCCTCAGAAAACTTTTGATGCCTTACATGCTGTTATGACATTAGCATTGCTAACTCAATATAAACTAAAGTGATATTCTTTCATGCAATAAAGCTACACCATCTGCAATCAAAAGAATTGTTAAACCTCTGTACATAACTAAAATAAATCAATATGTGTAAAAAGCAATTACTAAACATACAATGTTGTATTAGATTTTTAAATTAAAAGGTATCAAGACTCTAATATAATTTGTATAGTTTATATAAAAATTGTTGTACATAATGTGCCAATGAATTACAAATCAGCAAAGAAAATATAACTGTAATAAAGTAGACCATTTTGTTTGAAATAAAATAATAATAATTAAAAAACAATTCTACTAATTTAAAAAAAAAAAATACATACCTAATTTTACAGCTATATCACCATATACATTATGATATGTCGATGAATCGAAGTATAAAAACAGATACTGAAGACAAAACAAAGAACATAAAGTAAACTCTGGAAATGCCCATCACATCAATCAGAACTCCAGCAAAAGAAGAGAAGATTAATTTCCCAGCCACTTCAATAGAAGACAAAACAGAATAATGGGTGGCTTTGCAAAGAAGGAACAGCTTTCTGGGAACAGGACATCATAAGAGTGAATATAGCAGTAGTAACTAAACCAGCTGTGAATTCCAGTGTGCACAAACTCAAAGCACTGAAAACTGAAAAGGTGGGAAAAAATTTTTTTAATATACATTTTAAAAAATAAAATAATGATAATGATTTTTAAACATAAATATTTAGCATTATCAACAGCAGAAAACTGATATAAAGAATATATTTTATCATTATATTTTATACTTTATTATGAAGCATGTAAGCTTGTCTCAATCTAGAAATAACAAATGGAAATTATAAATATGGACCTTGGCATCAGAGTCTGTTCTATATATATATATATATATATATAATATAACTTAAATATTATTACCTAATAATATGATATTAGAGTAAAAAATGTGTCATCATTTACTTTAATAAATATTTACATTTTTTTTCCAATATTGGCAAAATGTAATAATACATATTTGTAATGCAAAATATATAAAAATATGAACAAACACATATGCAATAAATGTCCTTGTTCAACACATAATTTTATAAAAGGAAATCTTGATGGGGAGATCACATGACATATTTATTTATTTACAGAATTCAACTCAGTGAAACTATTTTTCTTTAAATGTTACCAGCAACTGCATGATTTTAAACATATGATTTAATCATTTATTTTGTCCATTTAATATTGCAATGTTCAGCAATATTTATTTTTAAGAGGAAAAGATACATTTTATTTAAGAAAGCAAAGCCAGACTGTGTACTTGAATGGATTGCTTACTTTTGTACAATATGCGTTTATTTCATGTCTATTTGAATTGGAAAATGATTTAATAAAACTAAATTGAGATAGAATCATACAAGAACAATAAAAAATATTAAAAAATAAAATGTTTATATTATATTCAAATCTGTTTTCTCTATAAAATGAATATTACTCAGAAGTTTTTCATCACAATTTCAAGAAATTTTTCAGTTTTTACTATATTTAATTGTAAGGAACAATATGATTAAGAACAACATGAATAAGATTATTAACAATATGAATAAGGAACAATATATTATATGCTATTAATTTTTATAACTGAAAGCATAAATCTTTGCTTGGCAATATAAGGAAACAGATAGTTTATTAAAATTATCAGACATCTTTATAATTCATACATAAAAAGCAACAGAATGTCACTCAAAATTGTTTAATTTTTCTAGATTTATGAAAATTAGTTAGATGGAATTTTTTTAAAGTTTCTTTTATATAAACTGGTGAACAATCTAAACTTCTATTAGTAAATGATCTTCACATAAGCATCATGTAATAAAATTACTAAAAAATAAATTTTATATAATTATAATAAATTTTATCTTTTTCTGATAAAAAGAAATTAATAATATTTTCCAACTGTGCATAATTATTTATATTATATCATCATTAAGAAGAAAAAAAAATAACAAGCAATTACAGAAGTTTAAGGTTTTTGACTACTACTATCAACATTTATCTCTTGAAATTGATATGATAGTGAAATGAGAAAAGTTTTAAATTATACTTTTGTGTGGATTAAAAAAAAAAAAAAATTGTACAATAAAAATAAAAGTCATTATCATTATAATTGGCTACAACAAATGCATGATAACTTTCAGATAAACATAAAAATATTTTAGAAAACACTTAAAAATACATACAAAAAGAATTGATTGAAAGATTGAGGAAACTTCTGAATGCCATAAAGTAACAATCAGAAATTGAATGAATATGGGTCCACTTCTTGCAAGCAAAGCATAATGAAGAAAATCATATAAGTTCCTGAAAATAATAATTAAAATTATTTAAAAACTGAACTACAATATAACTCATTCAGTATCTAATAAATTTATATGTTTGAATTTATGTTTTAGATTTCAGTCAAGATTTAGGTTCAAATCTTTATTTCTTTCACAAAATGGTTACATAAACATTGGTATTTGTTGCTTTTTCCACTCTATTATCATAGTTTCTTGTCAAACAATGGATTATACTTAAAAAAAAAAAATCTTAGAATTTTGTAGTGTAGATTATAGGCTGCTGTGTATAGTCAGAGGAAAAATTTTTTTTTTTGTTAAGTTTCATAAAAATTGATTTTATAAAACCAGTGTTTTATAATTAAAAAAAAAATCTTTGTATGAGAGAGAAATAAACTTATAAACATAAAAGAAAAAGAAGAAACATAAGAATTGTGAGTTAAAGAAGGAGTCTGACTTTTATAAAAGTTTACGAAATATACAATACATCCTAGTATATCAATGTGTGCTAATGAAAGTAAAAGGCCTTGAATGAAGTTATAAAATAAGAATTAAAATATCACTTTACAGAAAACCGAATTAATAATTAATTGTGATATTGATCAATATTTTCAGAAAACTTCTTGTTCTCATCATAATACTTGAATTCATATCTTCTTTTAAATACCATTATTTAAATATATATCATATATAATTTTAGCTCCAAACATACCCTTAAAAATAGAAACAAATCTTTTGGTTTTATGTCATGGCTATAAAAACCATAGCTTGATTGGTATCATCAAAGAAAAGGTGCAGATTATAAATTTGAATTTTTTTCTGGGCCAAAAATTATGCCTTTGGGTAACATGGCGCGGTATTATGGTATATACAATATTGTTAGATGATATTAGATAATTTAGATAGTATCTTCACTACAATAATATATAATTTGTAAGCAGAAAATCAGAGTAGTACATAAATATTTAGCGAATTATCTGCTTGAAATGAAGAATCACCCTCTTTTCAAATCTCTTCCAAAAAAAAAGCAGTTCATTATGGTTATTACTGGTTAATTCAGAAATTAACCAATTCACTATTTTTTCAATCACAAAAATTTTCTAATAAAAACATAGAAGTAAAAATGTCATAGAGTCCATAAAAGCTTCAATGAATTGAATAATTTTTGAAATATTTTTTCACATAGAGCATTTTTATTAACAATTCATAGAAAGTAGAAAAAAAAAAAAAAAAAAATACTAAAACAATACATAAAACTCTTGATCATTAAAAATTTAAATTTGATTCAAATAAAAACAAAGTGAAAAGAAAATGACTTGCCACTTTTTGAAATAAACCATCCACTACAAATGGATCCTACAAGAGAACATAATTGTCCACAGATACCACTCCATAAACCTATTGATTTGGTTGATACACCTTGATCAATTAAAAATAGGAAAGGTTGAAAGAGATCCTCTTTCTCCTAAAAATGAAAAATTATTTATTTTAATAGAATTAATAATTAATATTAAATAATAAGAATTAATATTGAAAAATTTGACTAGCATCATTTACAAAAATGACTTAATGAATAATAATGGTGTAAACAAAAATTAATTAAACCTAATGTGCAAAGATTTTATATAAAACTTTTAATCAAAAATCAATTTTTAGTAAAAAGTTATCATATCAGAAAGAAAAAATAAAACACTGCTTCAGGATTGAATAAATTTGAAACTGATTCAAACATTTGATGACATTTATGAAATAGGCATTCATATTTCATTCGACTTTTAAATTTATGCTTGACTATTGATAGATTTTTCTCAAGTAAACAAAGACACATCAAACTCTATGCTTTTTATCTTTCAGATATGACACCAGCAGATTCATAAGTACTTTTGATCAATCTGAATTTTTGTTTTGTACTTGCATTAATGGGATTTTATTCTGTTATTCAGATTTTAAATAATGTAGCCACCATTAGCTTTTCCCTTTTTGATAAAACACAAACCCTACAAGTTTTCCTGTTTTCTTTTGAGCAATATAAAGCCATATATCTCAGTTATTTTTCATTTTTGTTCCTTTTTTTTTTTTTTTTTTGTTTCATTTTTGATTAATACCAGCTGTTCGGAATATTATTTCTAGTTACTATTCTAGTTATCTACCCCCATTTTTCTGAAATAGTAGCGTAAAATTTATACATAATGGTTTGAACGGTCATGAATCTCCCAGATACGACAACAGCAATGACACAAGTTTTTTTAGATCAGTAATTGAGTGTTGAATTAAAGATTCAAGCGAAACAGTATTGCATAAAAAACTGTCCAGGAGTTTTGGTTTGTCAACTGTTTTATTTCTCTTTCACTGGGTAAAATATATTCCTGAAATTTCAACTCATTGCAATAAGAAAATATTTTAACTATATACTGTATAGCCATGTTAATACTGCTTTTCATTCAATACTTTTTTTTTAAAAAGTGGATTATGAGATTTTCTGGCAATATCCAATGCAAGATGAAAACACCTGATACTCATTTAGCTAAAGAATTTATTTTTTGAAATACCAACATTTAAGGGGGCCTGATGGCCGGAATGGCTAGTGCTCTGGCGTTCGGTACCACAGGTATCGGGTTCAAATCCCGGCTTTTGCCCATGGGTATTGTAGTGGTTCGGAATCCACTTTAAGCTGCAGGTCCCTGTCCTAATAGGATCGTAGAGCGCTGTGGGGGCATTGTTACTCCACGTCCATGGCTTAGAAGCATTAGAAGGAAAAAAAAAAAAAATACCAACATGTCCTGGAAATCAAATTAAACATATGAACTTTAAAAAGTTATTGAAATTTGACAGTCAAATAACTTATCGAAAAAGAATTTTATAACCTGGATTAAAAGTCTACAAAGTAATATGTTATAATTATAGATGTAAGTATTCACATTAATATATATTATTAACTGTTGTATGTCTTTTTTTTTCATTACTAGAACAAACCAAATACGTAGCGTATAGGTTGGGCAACCACATTGTAATTGGGTTTGGTTGGGCACTTGATGCACAGGTTAGGAATTCGCAACTTTATTTACACATGCACAAACATCATATATACACAATTGGAGACATACAATATCTAACACATTTAAAGACATAAATTATAGATTCGTGGAAGGATTCCCCTTTTAAGCTGAAAACCCGATACTCAGCTATGCGCAGGATGTGTGAAAAATCACCTCTCTGGATGAGAGTCTGTAGGCCAACTAATGGAGTGAGATGCACCAAATATATTTCCTCTTGGGATGACAGACTATAAACTAAACAATTCTCAATGGGAGCGGCCAGTGTGTAGGAGGAAGCATGATTACAAATATAAATAATCTTTCGTGCTTTTTAATAATTACTGACAATGTTCCAAATTGTCCTATTTCTTATCTGAATGTAAATTCTTTTTGATATTTATTAACACACATAATTAATAATCTACCAGTCTATTTTGTGGTGCACATAAATTTCAGTTGATTTATGATTTCCTGATGAAGAAAGATACTGATCAATGATTGAGCATTAATGCATATCTAAAAATGAAATACATAATTTTATAGTTTTTTAGTAGTTTCATATTAATAAAATTTAAAAATAATCTACACAAAATATTAATTTCTAAATATAATAATGTTTTAAATTCTAATAATTTATGCATAAATCTTTACATACGAATAAAAAAAAAGATAAGATTTTTCTTGATTGTTGATACATTTTTTTAATACCATACATTAGAATATAATTAGAGACATAAATACTAAAAATTTTACCTTATTTCTAAATTTAAATGTTATATTTCAGATTAAGAAATATAAAATCAAAATACTCTAAATAGAATATTTAGAAGTTCTTTAACAATAATATTAGCATCTTTAAAATTTCTATCAGAAAAAAACCTTTCTTCTTAGAAATTTCTATCACTAAATTGAAATTTTTGAAATGAAAATATACATTATTTTAAAGCACAATTTAAACTATGTATTTGTATTATATGTGGGGTTAATACATTATTTTTTATTTATTTGAAACTATAATTCACTAAGATATTATTTAATCATGATTCAGTATGGTTGATAAAAAAAAAAAAAGATTCTGACTCAAGAACATTCTAAAAGACAAAATACAGTAAATCTTTATTAAGTTGTACCTCATTATAACATGAGTTCAGATATTATGTACTTTGTATTAAAAATAAAAAGTTTCAGTTTTTGATATCAAGCTTTTTTTTTACCCCAATTAATATACTATTGCTAGAAATAATTCTCTGTTTGTAATTTTGTAGATTAAAACTATATTTTTGAGTTTTAAGCATTTCCATTTCATAATTCCAAAATATCATCATAAAAAATTTTATCCAATGTTTAAACCTAAAGACAGTTGTTGGTTATACTGCACTTTCAATACATCATGCCTTTTTTCTTGACACTAACTTAACAAAGAGCTACTGCAATTTTTTTGTCATCAACTAAGCTACATTGGTTTTGATTAAATGATATTTGGTGTGACCTTATTTGAGATACTACTGTGCCCAAAAAGTAAGAACAATTAATTTTTTTTTCAAAAAAATCTTTATTTATTCTGCCAAATTTATTTCATCGCCTTCAAAGTAATCCCCTACAGACACAATGCACTTATGCCAACTTTTTTTCCAAACCTCAATGGATGCTAAAAAGTCATCGGTAGGGATGGCCTTCAAAGCTTATTGCGATAAATGTTGAATCTCTTCAATTGACTTAAAACGGTGTCCCCAGAGTGGTCTTTTGAGTTTAGGAAATAACCAGAAGTCGCACGGTGTGAATACGGTGGTTGTGGAACGATTTGGGTTTAATTTTTGTCGAAAAAATCCCGATGAATCAATGCAGAGAGCTGGCGCATTCAATGTTTTTGGTACCAACCAAGATTTGAAGCATTTGAGGCCCAAAATGAAATTGACCCATCCTTTTGAAATTCCAACTTCATCAACAAGGACTCTCATTGTGAATCGACGGTTTGCAAGCACCAAATCTTTAATTTTTGCATGTGAGCTTCGTCGGTTGAGGTGGAGGGTCGACCAGAGAGCTCTTCACCTTTAACACGTTCTCTGCCTTCTTTGAACTGTTTATACCATTTGTAAACATAACTTTCTGTTATAGGAATGCTCATCGAATACTTTCTGCAACATTCTATATGTTTCCGCAAACAAAATTTAGTGCAAATTCTTTGCTCTATTAATTCAGACATTTCAAAAATCACTGGAATCAGTTTTAGCATCTCACAAAGCCAAGCGTAATTCAAATACTAATGAATATTTTGACGTAAAATTTCACACAGACGTCAAGGACAGTGCCAGCAACCTAAAAAGGAAAAAAAAAAATTGAAATTCCATAAGCCCCGGAATTTTAAATTGAAAATTGGTCTTACTTTTGGACACAGTATATAAAATACTGGAATACCATAATTTTTTTTTTCCTGACAAATGATATTCCTCAATGATTTTCCTTAAAAATAGTTTTCTATAATTAAATATTGTTTTTCTTTCAAAGCTTATAAATTTTATCATCAACCAAACATGCAAAATGAAAATGTCTATACAATATTATACTCCAATTTCTCAAAACTTCAGTAAGTATATTAATTACCATTTAAGAATTATTTTAAAATTGATTATGAGAAAATATTAACTAATTAAAATGGGTCGTATGGCATCTATTGATTGCTCAGATTAACCTCAGAACATATTAATAAGGGCCAGGAAATCTGTTTATCTTGTTAACATTTACCCATGGACGTGGTTAATACACAATCACTTTAAAATGTATAGCAAAGATAATTTAATTGGCATAATTACTTGTAAGATGAATTTACATGTATATAATGCTTCATTATTTAAGTGAAGTTAAATAATTTAAGTGAAGCTAAATAAATTCAATTAAATATTTATATAATGAATACATTAAATAAATCACCTAGCTTATAAATCAGCAAAAACATAATAGCTGGTATAGTTCCTTTAGTAGCAAAAATAATTTGTGGAATTTCACGTACATTGTATCTTCTTCCAGAGGTTGGTGAAGTAAGCGGTGGTATATCTTCTTTGAATTGATTAAAGTCATCTTTTACGTGTCTACGTCTCACTAAATTTTCATGGGATTCTTCAATACTAAATGGCCTTGGAGAAATATCATCTTTGTCTTTCATTTCTTCTTGAATTTTCTTTTCATTAATGGTGCTCAATGTAGCTGTATTAGCAATAGCATTAACCTTAAGCCAATTATTGGTGAACATTGGTAAAAAAGCAACAACTGACATGATGTATAAGCTAGATAATGAAAGACATAGATAAGTCCAACCATGATAGTAATGAACCCAAAACAGTATTCCTCCACCAAAGAGAGCCCCAAGTTTATATCCTACAACTTGGGCAGTATTTCCATGCCCCATTTCACAATCCTGGAGGATGTGTAAAGCTAGAGCATCAACAGACACATCCTGAAATGCTGACAGCAAATTTAATAGTAACAACCATATTGACATCAATAAGAAATATTCAATATTTATGAACATGCCAATAAAAGATATAAAAGTTAAAGCCCCTAAACTGAACATAAGCCAAAGCCATTTTGTCCAAAATAAATCTATGAAAGGGCAAAACCTGCCTTGCATAACCACGGCAAAAGCAATAATTTCATAAGTGATAAACGTGTGTGTGACAATCCTCCAGCTCTTAAATACATAGGAATAAATTTATCCTGAAAGCCATATGGGAGACCTTGCACAAAATATAGAACTCCTAAAGTAAAAATTTTGCCAAACATGTTTATGAAAAATTTAAAAAAAAAAAATATCTAAAACAAAATTAAACATCCAATGTCAGAAATCCTTGACAGGAATAAACAAGCTTTATAATTATAAATGGGTTTTCTGTTTCATTTAATAATTTTTTGCAAGGAGTAACAAAGGGAACATAGCATAATTTCAGTGAATTTTCATTTAAATATATCTGTATATTGAGAGATTTTTCCTCCAACAGGATGACTGAAGCTTATACCGGCGTTGAAAAAGAAAACAAAGTTGACTAGTTAGAAGTAGAAGTGATTATTTCTGGCCTTTTTTATTAAAAGATATTATTAACTATACACTAGAACTTCTCAACGATAAAACAAACGTTTAAAAGTATATTATGAGAATTAGAATAGTTAGTACAAGCTTCTGTTCTACAAACTATCACCAGTCCAATTGGGATCCTATTTGGGCATATACTGCTATTACAAATATGAAAAGACTGCAAAAAACAAATACCTAGCCATGATCTCCGGCTCACTTTGAGTTTGTTTGGAGGAAAATCAATTACAATCTTCCATATTCAACCTATTCTAAATTATTTATTCAAAATTTCTATAAAAGTTTTTTAATAAATGCCCTGAAATTAGCAATGAGCTGATTCGTAAGCTGCTAATTTTCTAACTTGGGATCGCCATCGTGCTCACAAAAGCATCCTCGGGACATCTATGATTTTTTTTTTTTTCCGAGTGCTTCCTTTTTGTGAAGAAACACCGAGGTAGTTATTCGGGATAAGTATCATTTACCTCGTTTGCATCTCATCATAGTTTATTTATGTATCTAACAGTCAGTTTTCAGTTTTAATTTTATCTTCTACGGAGAATCGAAATGGGTTCATTACTGGGGAACACAACTCCTTTTTCTACTCTTGCTAGCCCATAGTTAAACAGCTTATTATACGTTTTTAGTTATAAAAAACGATAGATCAAACTCTGTCAAAAATTATATACATATGTATAATGAAAATATATACAAAAATATCAAATAAAAACTCACTACCTGGATGGTAAACAGTTATTTGTCTAGTAATTTCATTTTGGATCTGAGGACATATGGCTTGAAATGATTTCAAAATTTTGAAAATATGATCCATTATGGAATCTAGATCTAGATCTCTGTGAATTTGTTTTTTATGAATAAACCACTGTGCGTTAACTATTCTGGCTATCTGCTTATTTTGAAAAACTAGAAATTTCATTAAATTTATGATCGAGGTGTAAGCTCAAATAGGATAACACTATAAAAGAATCGGTTGAAGAATCGACTTGTAGCGCAGAACTTGTGTCTGATCTCTAAACGGCCTTTCCAATAATTAGGCTTTAGAACGTTTTGCTCTTAGCAATTGCCTTAGGAAATAAAGTTCAAAGGTCAAGAATCCTTTTGGATAACGAACCAACCCTAGATACTCAACTTTAAAATACTGGCCAAAATTTTCTGTTCCTTTTGTTATTTCCTCTTTATCTCAATTGAGCTCTGATACCAACCCAGTTAAAATCCCATTCAATTCCTCTTTCCTTCGGAAAAGAGAACTTTAATACTGATTGGATACGTTTTTCAAAATTGTTCATCAAAAAAACACTCTCAGCCTCTGCATATTGTTAACACTTCTAATTTCCTAGATGTGGAATCCTAAAATTTCACAGATGATCTACTAATACACATAAAAATGTCTCAAAATCTTCTCCTAATAAAAGACATCAATGGCTCAATCGCATTTTTAAAAACTAATAAGGAATAAGCAACAAAATTAAAACCGGATGAATAAAAGCATCAAAAATGCATTCAAAGAATAGTCTGATAAATTATGGACGTTAAAACTTGGAGATTTTCAAACAGATAATGATTCCCCATGAATTTTTCAAAACTTCAAAAATTCCTTATCTTAATAACACTATCTCCACAGCAATAAAAGATTGAGACAAGGCTGAAATCACTGCACAAAAATTTGAAGAACAATTAAATCCACTTTATGATCCAGGTCATGAAAAATTTATCAAACGAATAATCAAAACATTCTATCAAAACTATTTTGATGTGAGAATCTCACCTGCATCTCGTTCAGATATTATAAATATGCTAAAAACACGAAAACCATGAAAAATCACAGTCTTTATACCATCACAAATAAAATATTGAAAAAGCTTCCTGACATTACAATCAACAAATTAAAACCTTCTCATGAATATGATTCTGGAACTGAAGCATTTCTCTTATCCCTTGAGACCTGTAGCAATTATTCTAATTCTAAACCCGGAAAAGACCTAAAATTACAGAATATATCATATACAATAAACTTAATCAATTTGTAGAACCTAATAATATCATTTGTAAAGTACAATTCGGATCCAGAAAAGATCTATCTACCCCCATAACTCCTTAAAGTTGTGGAATTCATCACTTCTGGGTTTTAGAAAGCCGAATAAAATGGTACAAACTTTCTGGTCATTCAAAAAGCATTTTACCGAGTATGAACTCATATTTAAACTTATAAACCGAAAGTTTCCACCTCCAATCTCTTCATTCATTGAATGTAGAGATCGGAAGTAAAATCGAGGTAAAGGTATCGGAAAAGGTATCGAGATCGGAGGTAAAATGGGTGATTGTCATTCACCCATTTTCAACTTTCAAACAGATCCTTTTCCGTCTAAATTAAAAGAGATTTAATTAACTCTTTGAAAAATATCAAAGTCTATAATATCATATATTTTGTCTCAGGAAAGTAAAATATCCCTACTTCCTTTCTCGATCTCCATTTCCAATATCCTTACTACTCTTACAGCAATGTATGCAGATGATACTGCTATTCTATAGGAACCCAAGTTATCTTGCTTTTTTGATTTAAACAAACATCTTGCGGATCTCTCTATTTGGAATGATAAATGAAAAATTGCATTAAACATTACTAAAACAGAATTCGCAATTTTCAGCGAGACTCATGAAAATAAAACCGGCTTCTCTTTTGGAAAACTGAAACCAAATATCTTGAAATTTATCTTCAGACACATCTCAATTGGAATTTTCATTTTAATTATATAAAGCAAAAGTACAGAAAGAATATTAGAAGACTTTATCTCCTCATTGCCAGAAATTTCTGTATGGGTTGGAATAATAAACTTCTTATTTTCACCTCCTCAACTATGCATGCGCTAGATGGATCTATGTTTTCAAATTATAATATTAAAATTCTGGCAGCACAGCAAAATATGACTATAATACAGATTATAAATGCCAATAGGTATATGAGGAATGTAGATATTCAATAATCAATCTCCTTATTAAAGAATATTGAAAAATAAAAACTCTCACTGGACTTCCTCAATAATCTAGATAAACCACTAGAATCTAGCAATCCAAGAAATTTAATCTTATGAATCACATACAAATATAAAAAGACATAGGAAAATTCTCCCTCCTTTACTTTTTATTGATTTTTCGTCATGCAATTTTGTTCTAAAATTTACTAATTCCTTTTCATTTTTTTCAGATATTTTCTGGGAAAGTAAAGAAAGTAACCACAGTAGATGTAGCCCTGATAGGACTAATGCTTACTGTACACTTAAAATTGCTGTTAGTTTCTCACACACACACACACACACATATATATATATGTATACATATATATATGAGAAACTAACAGTAGTAAGCTCTAGGCACTGTCATGCGATGTATTAGTAGTAGTAGTAGTTTTTTTATGGTTATAAGAAATAAATGTCAATTATATATATTATTGACATTTATTTGTATTATTGACAATTATATATATATAATTGACATTTATTTTTTATTGCCATAAAAGAACTACTACTACATCACATCACAGTGCCAGATGAGTTGCCTCTTTACAGTTTGGGAATGACGTGGATGGGAAGTCTGATTGGGCTCTGTGACGCTCGACGGTCATAGGAGACCGGGACCTACAGTTTAAGGTGGATTCCGCACCACTACAAGCATCCATGGCAACTCCTGGTACCGAGAGTCAGAGCGCTAGCCACTCGGCCATCAAACTCCGACCATAATAGAACTACTGTGCTGTAATTGAATTCTTTGAAATGTATACACACACTAATATATCAGAATTTCGCATACTTTTTCTCTTTTAACCACAATGGTCTTCTTTGATACTAGTTAATGAAGAGAAACGCGTCAAATTTACCAAGCCGATGAAATATTTAGATATAGGAAAAAGCAAGCCACATTTTGCGACAGACATATAATTGGGTCAATATTCTAGAAAATAAGATTTCTTTCGAAACAAGCAGTCTTCAGTTTCTACTGAAAAAAAAGTATCTAATGAGCTGAGTACTCCAACAAACTATCATAATTCCAAATAAGTGTATTTGTTTTACCAAGATATTTTCGACTGGCGCTTAATAATGCCCTTAGCACAATTAGGGCACTGTCAAATGTCTGGTTTTCAAATGTCAAATGTCTGGGCTGTTTGGGTAGTTTATCAAAAGACATAGGAAAAAAAAAAAAAGTCATTTTTCATGAGCTACAGATATGTGATACAGTGTCATCTTAATTAAAAAGACTTGTATTTTAAATTAGCTGTTTATGATAGCACAACTTTTTTTAAAAAAGCATGATACTGAGGTCTTCATTTCAGTTTTTGGCATCGTACTAGCAACATGTATTCGATACGATCTTGGAGTTTTAAAGTGATTTTCATTACATTGATTTTAAGTAAGTAGTATTCATAAATAATAATAAGCTATTTTTTGGGATGTTATTATTATACTCTTTTTGTTCATATCCAATGTACATGTGAACATTTCAAATTTTGTTAACTTATTTTTTTTTTTTTGGTGTTTATATGTGTATAATTATGATATTTAGTTATGGGCCTTGTAGCTACTGCATATGTTAGATCTCGAATAGAAATAACCTTCTTAAATTTTTGTTTATTTTTTCCGTAGAAAGGACTGAATTATAGAAACATGCATTTTTTAAAGCACCGTAGTTATTAGTTGGTTTTGCAGATGAATTGTATTTTAAGAAAATTGTATCAAATATATTTCTTTTATATTTTACCTTATGTTGTGTGTCTACAGGTAGTTTGTTTGATATTTTTTTCCCCCAATTTCTTTCATTTTTTTTGTTAAACGTTGAAAAATAATAACCTATTTTATTTTGCACGTTTGCCTATATTTTTTCGCATCTAACTTAAAATGTTATACACTACCTTCTGTTCCAGAAAATAATTAAATTCTTAAAATTTATACTTCTAATCTAATTTTAAAAGTTTCTATCTAATTTGTGAGAGATTTTTTTTTTTTTTTTTTGCATCATAAAAATGATTAACATTTTTATACTTTGTCAACCAGGAAATAACCCACGATTATTGCAAGTCTTTGAAAACAGAATCCCCAATCTCAAACTACGTTTCAACTTTTCTAATCCAGATGTTGGACACAAAGTCTGTTTATTTAAATTTGCTATACCGTATTACCTCAGTATACGTCCTTATAATACTCTATAAAGTGGTACTTCCAGGGCCGGATTTAGATGAAAAGAGGCCCTAGGCTATTCCACTTATGAAGCCCTTTCACCTCCCATTTTTAAGTTTGTAAATCACATGAGAGATAATAAAATACTTCATTACTGTGATATATATCAATATGTTAAATGAAACATGATGTTTTGATGATGATGTTAATCTATATAAAAAATGTGGCACGGATAATAAATAAAAACAAGTCTTTGCTTAAAAGTTAGCTTAGTAGCATAAGGCACTTTAATATTTGCCATACAAATCAGTGAACGAATGAGCTATACTTCGGTGCAATCCAGTCTATTCAAACGAGCAGACCCAATGAGCCAAACGCTTTGATCTTAACCAATACATTTTTATGTTTGTTTATGAGTCATATGTGTAGAATTTCTCCTTATTTTCGATTCAGTGTTTTAGCGTTTACTGTTTTTAGAATAGTTTAATTCTAATTTGGCCAACAATTTTAATGTAGGCCCCTCTTGATCTAGAGGCCCTAGGCTGAGGCCTAGTCAGCCTATAGGAAAATCTGGCCCTGGGTACATCTCTGCAAAATGTTTGGCCTCCATCCATTCTCAAACCTTTTGAAACACGCTAGTCGTATACCAAATGAAATTTCTTGCTTCCAAACAGGACGCAAACCAAATTGGACTTATTTCACTTTTATCAAACAGGACATATACGAATAAAAAATAAACTGAAAATGATTCATTCGTTCCCATGAAAAAAAAAACCTTGTTGTTCTTTGCATGTTATACGTGTATGCGGATTTAGAAAGCAATTGAAAGCAGCGGTCCACATGCAGCCAGTGAGATGAATCACATTTTTACAAAATATATTTATTTCATAATGGCCAAAGGAGTAAAACCACTGTATTTAAAAAACACATTACGTGTGCATCCCTCTATTCAAAAATGAACTGTCGAAATTATGAGAAAAAATGAACTTTGATTTTAAACTAATATTCTTGCGATTATAGGACAGATATTGCTCATTTAATGTATGACTTTACAGTGATGAATTCGCAGAATAATTCAATTATAATCTGCGAACTCATGAGGGGCGCGCATCTTGGAGCATCTACTGTAATATAACAGGTTCCATGTTTCACTTTAAGTGACGCAATAACCATCCCTAGATACGCACAGTGGATGGTTGATAGCAGAGCAAACCAGACTCTTAGCTGAAGTTGTGAGCGCTTTTGGTTCAACTTATACCAGCGAATCGTTTTTTCTAAAATGAAATGGACCCGACACAAAACAAGCGCCAACACAACACCCATGACGATGTGCCAATATCCAAACGGAGATCGATTTGCAAAAGACAAGTGAAGGAGTGGAGAAACACATATCGCACTCGTCAACTAAATATATTTTTAATGATTTTATTTTGTTTATATTTATGTATTTTTTATGTTTCATTTTGAGTGTTCTATATTTCTTTACAATGTGCATTGAGTATCCTTATTATTATATTATCTATGTTTACGTGTAAGAATAATAGTAAATGCAATAATAATAATTCATTGCGTTTCCATTTTTCACTCATAAAAAAACGTCTACAGTGGATCTACATCTAATAGGGGGATATATAATTTTATAGGCGGCCCGCGGACTTACGGCGCATTTCCAAAGTGGACCGCAAGATCATTTGGGCTGGCCACCCCCTGATTTAGTATGTATGCAACGTTCTTTTTCCGGTTACAAGCGTTAGCTCTGTGTAAAAAAAAACTGGTTTAATAGTGCACCCCGGTTGCAACAATGCACACCATAAGACTTAAGTAATTTTTATAATAGGGTTTTATTAATATTAGTTAAGCGATCTATGTGGGAAATGTTTTAATTCATATAAGTATTAATATAGACATTTCTCTCACAGCTTTAAGCTTACTTGAAAACAAATGTAGTAATCATAATAGGATATTTCACTAAAATATTATCTGAAAGGCCCCTAAACACTTGTAATCTAATAAATTCATGTCTTTTAAAGTAAATTCAGAGGAATTTCTGTATTTTTTTTAATAAATTTATTTTAATTGGAAAACAAATTTTCAAATTTACTGCAAATTCCCTGAACTATAAAAACAAAGTTATCCTATCAGACCACTGATTCTATTTCATTTTACATAGTAACATTGATTTGTAAATATTATGAAGTTAGACTCTATCAGTCACTTTCCTACGAAACTTTATTGAAAATCTTCCAACTTGTCGTAGCTAAAATGAGGAATGGAGAACTCGTTACATTCGTAAAAATTGCAAAGAGCTGGTGCAACTTGAATAAATGAAATATTTTTTCATGTACTATTAATGTTCGACTGTAGCATAGATGAACAATGATTTTTAGTATCTTTATCGTTGTTAAAAAGGAATTAATTGGAAACAAACGATAACCCGCATTAAAAATGAAATTTGTTTCGTATGGACATATAAAGTTGGCGCACGTGGTTGGAAACATATAGTTGAGTACTCTATGTAAGATAACCCCTTGTGTATGTCCCTCGTAACCAACAACTGAAAGTGATTGTTTATGTTCAGCAAGAGAGCTTGTTACCTGGACCTGACGGCACTGTGTTTCTGTTGTCATCACAGATCCAACTGGCCTTATTTTATTGCTTTCAGCATGAAGTCATCGGCCGTCGCCTCCCGAAAAAGGAGTTCCTTTCTGTGCGCACATTCAACTTTTTAACTCGATTTCGTGAAACATTCTATGACTTATTTTGAGGGAACCAACGAAGACAGCGTGGTTGCATGACTTTTCTTCCTCACAAGCAAGTTCGCCGGAGGTCATGCACACTGTAAATTTACTGTTTGAGTGGCAAATGCTGGTTTGTTTTATGTTAAGAGTCCCGAATGAAGCCCGTCTGATAAGCATTTAAGTCTCTGTGATTATTTACTTCCTAGGATTACAAGGGATTTCAGCGGTGAGGCCAACTGTAAAATGCCTTCCCAATCAATTTCTTTGCCGGGACGGAAGAAGCTGTGTGTACAAGCACAAATGGTGTGATATAGAGGAGGACTGCGATGATTCATATGATGAATCATTTTGTGGTAAGTATTCATGTAGTATTTCCCCATTTTATATATATATTATATGGAGGAACATTGTATATAGTTTCTTGATATATATATATATATGTGTGTGTGAGCATATATATATATATATATATATATATATATATATATATATATATATATATATATATATATATATATATATATATATATGCATATATAAAGAAGGCAACAACCAAAGGAGAACTGCACAAGGAAGGAACTAGAAGGACCGTTTTGCACAACAGCATTCGCCACACACAGACTGTATAACAAAACCGTCAAAGCAATCGTGAAGTACAGAACCTGTTTAGACCTCTCAGAGAACGAAAAACAAGTAATATAATCAATTCCTACTTTTTTTCCCCTCTATTGCAATAAGTTATAAATAATAAATAACTTCCATTCCTTTTTTAAGTTTATCGAGCGCCCTCTATGGGTAGATATAGGCAACTTAAATCTAAAAAAACTAAAATGAATTAATTAAATTTAATTATTGAACTAATATTTGAAAGTTTGAATATTTGAAACTGCATTAACATCCAGTGTCATCCACTACCAGTTAAAAAAAAAAAAATGTATTTGAACGTGAGTGGATGTGTTAAAAGTAATTTACGAACGATTGGCAATGTGAACAAGATATATAGAGGGAGAGTGTGAGCTAATCGAAGGAATCGAAAAATACGTGCGTTATATAACACCACATATTTTATGTATTAGACCTAATTTGGTCTACGGCTCTGAAACATGGATGTTGGCAAGGTCGGATGAGACCGATTTTGATGTATTAGGTAATTAGGTTTTGATGTTAGGATTTTAAGGGCTGTTCTTGGAGGTGTCAGGGAAAGGGGTTGTTGGAGAAGACGGTACGACGCACAGACATTTATAAATGCTGTAAAGTCCCAGATATTGTAAAAGATATTAAGATTAATAGATTCAACTGGGCTGCTCATGCATTTAGAAGGAATTCAAACCCTGTAAAAGTTTCGTTATGGCAAAGTCACAGGTACAGAGAGGAAGAGGACGACCCATTTTGCGATGGATAGACGCAGTTGAGAAGGATTTTGCATTACTAGGGGTTTAAAATTAGAGAATCCTTATCACTCAGAGGAATGCATGGAAATCTCTTCAAAGGAAAGCCTTGGCCCACTCTGGGCTGTCATGATATTGATCATGATAAGGGTGACATATTTTATGCATTCTGTAATATCATCGCAAAGCAATCTTATCTTTAAGAAGCGACACTTCAAGAAGTTTCCATCAGTGAAGCATCTTGGAAAAAAAGAAGAAAATGTAAATGAATATTTTTTGTCAAACAAAAATTTTTCATTTCGATATTTATTTTATGTAAAAAATAAAGTACATAAAAATATTCGAAAAAAAAAGTTTTGTTTGGCAAAAATAAATTACTATTGTAGTTGTGAAAATACGGTAGGCCCCACGTTGAGTGCCAGTTTGTAGGCGTTTGTTTGTTTGTGCAGCTGGAAACTGGGTGTGGTCGAATCGAGTCACATGGCCAAGAACACATTTATTTTGACGCGCACAAGTACCACAATTACAATTTAAAATGATAATGCACAACATAATTCTTCTTTAATACATCTAATTGTATTTAAGTAGAAGGATTCCACTACTAAACTGCAAATAAAGTTACACAGATACACGCTGGATAGCGAAATAGACCCTCTCTGGATGAGAATCTGTAGGCCAATTGATGCAGAGGGTAGTGCTAACTCTATCTTCTCTCGGGGTGAGAGACTGTAAACTAAACCTCTCTGAAGTAGCAGCGCCGGTCTCGCCGTACGTCCTCTCTGGTGAGAGTCTCGATGCCTACTGAGTATATCTCCCGAACGCCGCCAGCGGCGCTTTTTGTAGTGTGTAGGAGAAACAGAGTTGAGTAGGTGGAACCACGATTACACTATAGATTTAAAAAAAAAAAATTTATAATGTTTTTTATTTTTAATTTAATTCTATGAAAGTTAAGAAATAAAGTTCCATGTGTATGTAAAAATAGACTCCTTTTTTGCTCAATAGACAATTATTCCGACTGTTCTGAGGACATGTTTCAAATGCGACAATGGCATGTGCATTCCGATAGAAGGCAGATGCGACGGATATCCAACGTGTTCTGATGGAACGGATGAGCTTGACTGTAGTAAGTAAAATAAATCTTTTGGCAATTGTCCTATTAAATGATTGAGCCTATACATTTAAATATTAGTATATATATATTAAAATTTTATTCATCTAAAAATTTTATTGTTTACAACAAACGTCTTTTTCTTTAAATCCAACCAAACCGTTCTGGACTGTTTAGTAACAGGTATTCAATATTTCTTTGACACTCCAAAGGTGGCATGGATGTTTGTGAGGGGTTCGGGATCCATGTTCAACTGTATGTCCATGTCTAATGAGCCCAGAGTGCCCACAAAATGACAGTAGAGCGGCAAACCAAACCAATCGATTTCTCCAATTATTTACGTATTCAGTTCCCAAACGTTTTTTAAAATAAGTGTCTTAGATTTTCAACTTTCAATTTTAAAAGTACTATTCGGATAGGCTGTACTTTGTGAGTTACAAATGTCCATCACCTACATAAATCGTCTATACAGTTTTTGAACTAAATAAATAAATAAATGTAAATTATGAATTGATGTTTTAAATATACTTTTGTTAAGAATAAGATATTGGGATGTTTCTGTTGCATAAGTTGTATTCTTTTTCAATACATTCAAGGAGCCTGTTTTTTCAGCATTATAAAATTAGAATTTAGTAATCTGTTGAATCAGTGGTTCTCACATTGCGAGTTGCGACCTCATTCCATTCATTTCCTACTGATCACGAACTTACTTTTAATGGGAGAATAAGTAGAGAATACTGCGAAGCCTTTTTGAAAAATGCAAGACTTAATCGTACTGGGTTTCAAACATCACTTATAACTATTTGGTAAACAATTGTTGATTTTAAATCTTAAAAAGCTTAAAGATTATTTTCAAAGTACTTTTACAGGGTGGTTATAATTAAAGTAACCTTATTCAGACTCATCTAGAACCCGTTCTGCCTATCGGATTTTGACGAAACTTGGTATATAAGGTGTATGCAAAAGATTTCTGCAATAAAAAACAAGTAATATATATATAAAAAATTTTTAAAGTCAATTCCTACTTTTTTTCACTCTATTGCAGAAAGTCCTTTAAAAATAATTTTCATTCATTTTTTAAGTTTATCTGGCGCCATGTAGGGGTAGATATAGGCAACTTAAATCTAAAACTAATTACTAAAAATTAATTAATTAAATTTAATTAAGAAAATTTATTAAATTAATATTTGAAAAACAGTATTAACTTCCAGTGTGATCCACTACAAGTTCAAAAAAATTGTATTTGAACTGGAGTGGATGAATGAAAAGTATTTTATGAGCGATTGAAAATGTGAACATCTATATATAGGGAGAGTGTTAGCTAATACAAGGAATTGAAAAGTAGTTCAGATTTTGACCACTAGGGGTAAATTTTCAAAAATACCTCATGCAAATTAGTCAAACCTATAAAGAAATTTTCAGTCAGAACCAGAAAATCATTCTGCGTGCCTTTGTGATCGTTAATCATGCGCTTACCGATGAAAGATCGAGCTTTACTGGTAAAACTGTTTTTATCAGAACGGCAACAATAGCTTTTGCGCACTGCGTGAATAGCGTCTTTTAAAGGGATTGCGAATAGGGTCCCTGTCGAAGAATGGTTTGAAGAAGAGGGCCATGAAATTTGAAGAGACTGGAGACTTGGGTATGCTGCCAGGAAGAGGGAGGAAACGAATTGCGAATGAAACTATCGAAGAAGTCGCTGCTGTTGTGTGGTTGAAAGAGCCTCCACTTCCCGCTATTCCTCAGCAAGTGCTCGATCGGTTTCACGTGAGTTGGCGATTTCGTGGTCGACGGTACGAAAAATTCTGCGATTTATTTTAAAATGGTACCCTTATAAGATCCCCGTGGTGCAAATGCTGCAACCTCAAGACCACCAAACACGCTATTAATTTGATTGGTGATTTTTGGCGAGGGCAGAACTTGATGACGCATGGCCTTGGCAAAATCTATGGTCAGATGAGGCGCACTTTTCTTCAGATGGAGCTGTCACTAATCAAAATTGCCGCATATGGGGTGCTTCATCTCCTAATTTCCTACACCAACAACCACTGCATTTTGATTGCGTGGCTGCATGGTGTGGATTTACTGTCGATTTTATCATCGCACTGTTTTTCTTCGACACTCCCACTCCTCAAGGTCCTAAAATGTGCTCTGTCATGAGTGCAAGTTACAGTGAAGTCCTTCGACAACAGGTCATTTCTGCTTTACAAGAATGGCGACGTTTGCAGACCACTGTCTTAATGCAAGATGGTGCAGCTCCTCACATTGGGCGGAAGTCAAAGAATTGCTTCATGCTAATTTTGGCGAGAATCATATAATATCCAGAACTTTCCCGAATGTCTGGCCTCCTCATTCATCCGACTGAAATCCCTGTGATTTCTGGTTGTGGTGGTTCCTAAAAGATCGTGATTTTGGAGGAGAAATTAAGACTTTACCTGAGTTGAAATCCAACATTACACACCAAGTTGCTGAAATTCCTCGAGAGTTTCTTCGCTCTACCATTGACCACGTTATAATGCGTTTTCTACATGTAATTGATGTGAATGAAGCACACGTTCAGCATATTCTGTATTTGAATAAATTTTAATGGTTTTGACAAATTTTTTGTCCTTCTTTAGGGCCACAATTCCCCCTGATGGTCAAAATTTGCAGAAATCTTTTCCACATGGTTCATATACCGTATGTACCAAGTTTCATCAGAACAGGTTCTAGGGGGTCTGAATAGGGTCACTTTAATTATAACCAACCTGTATTTATATGAGAACCCATTTGATGTGAAGACATCAATGAAATCGATTTGTATGAGTAGTAGCATCGGTAAATCGGTTTGTATTATAGCGTGTTGCGTTTACATTTCCAATTTGAATTATTTATTTCAAAAACTATGCATTATTTGGAAAATTAAAAATATAAAGCACGGTGTAGAGGTAGATTGCAAAGGGAGAGGGGGTGGGATGATTTATCCCAGAATCCGTCTCGAGCGCTCAGTTCTCTGTAACAGTAAAAGCCACGATGAACTGAGATTTACGGGGTGATTGTAATTAAAATCCTACTTTCAAAGTGCTGTCGAAAAAGGATCCCTCGTCACAATGAGTTCACATTTGAACTGAAGATACTCCAAGAAAGGGGAAACGATACTGCATCCAAAAAAAGTTCCGAAGTGTAGGAATAGATGACTCTGTAAGCGAACATAAAGAAAGTGAATTATGCTGCCAGTAATAGTTTGAATCGAAATGACAACGTATTTGGCACGAGTTGCCCATTCAACCCACCGCAGTGTTCAGTGTGCTCGATTGTTTGGAATTCTCCCCTCTTCTCTATTGTTCTATTGAAGTTAATTCCACTCTTCTCTATTGTCCGGAAAAATGGAAAATTTTTTGACAGAAAAATGACTTCCGAGTACTCCAACAGTTAAGACACTGTGAGTGGAAAGTCCCTCCACCACGGCGAGGTCATACAGCATTAGGTGGGAAAATCGGTGGATCTTTTTTGACGTCCGGGTTTGGAGTCGAGAGAGCGAGAGCGGCACCACTGATCCAATGAATATAAGTCTATTACGACTGCAGAAGAATCTATGCAATCCATGGATGTCAACGGGGCCACAGTAGGCGGTGATCATTCTGTTTCAATCAATCTACACCCTCATCCATTTCATCCATCCTTTACCTCCATCATCATCATCAATGGCGCAATAGCCCTGCGGTGGGCCAAGGCCTTCTGCCTACTGGCAGAATTCTAGACAGGAGATGTTTTCTTTTTTTACGGGGTAAGGTTGTCAGCACTACGTCCAACAGCCATATTAGACCGGGACCTATGGTTTAAAGTGGATTCCGAGCCATTACAAACATCCATAGAACAGCCGGGACTGGAACCCGAAAGCTTCGGCATCGAGAGCCAGTCACTCAGCTATTAAGCCCCATTTCTTACCTTCACTCTGCTCTACTGTCCCTCATCTGTTAAGAGGTATGAAAACATCTCATGTGGCCCAATAATGTCTTAATGTGTGAAAACAAGACAGACCTGAGTGCTGCGTCTTCTTCTACTCTTTTTTTTAAATTTTTATATTTAGCTCCTATGAAGTCCCTCATTGAAATCAAATATTTCTTAATAACCTAATCAGAATTTTCTGTTAATACATTATATTTTGAAAAAAAAAATTGGGAAATTTGCTTACCATTACATTAATAATCTCTGCTATTTGAAGGTTTTTATAACACAGTAAATTAATAATTGTTATTTATTAGTAATTTAATACACACACTGGATAATTGGTACTATTAATAATTCTTTTGCAGCTAAATGTTTTAAGAGCTTCGATTTGAAGAAAAGAAAAAAAAAGCTGCTGCTGCTCAAATAATCCTAATAAAAAATAAATCCTCAAAGCCAATGTTATATGTGTTGATGAAAACGGATATGAACCAACCAATTTTTCACTGGAAAAGATGGCGCAAAAGTAAAGAGTATGAAAATTACAATGTCGAATAATGCCCAATTATTTCCAATCTCTCCAGGTTGTGAAGAGATCTCCGAAGCAGTTGGGATCATTTCATACAGTGTCCACATGGGCCGGAGAAGTGAAAAATGTTGGAGAATCTCTGTGCCATTCGAAAAATATCTTATTCTGACGACCAACGTAACGGTAAGTTAATTCATTAAAGTATTTTTAATCAAATCCATCATCATCCTTTGAAGTAAAGTATTTTTTAATCAAATCTATCATTTTATCCTTTCAAGTAAAGTATTTTTTAATCAAACCCTTCATCATCCTTTCAAGTAAAGTATTTTTTAATCAAACCCTTCATCATCCTTTCAAGTAATCATCCTTTCAAGTATTTTTTAATCAAACCTTCATCATCCTTTCAAGTAAAGTATTTTTTAATCAAACCCTTCATCATCCTTTCAAGTAAAGTATTTTTAATCAAATCCTTCATCATCCTTTCAAGTACAAATCTATTTTTAAATCCTTCATCATCCTTTCAAGTAAAGTATTTTTTAATCAAACCCTTCATCATCCTTTCAAGTAAAGTAAGCGTCTCAGTGTGACCGCAAGAAGTATTTTTAATCAAATCCAGCAAGCCACGTTATATGTGGCTGTAGTGACAACTGATGTGCGGCTCTCCCTTTGATGTGCGGGAAAAAATCCAAATCTGGTTGGAGCCGGATCGAGACATATAATTCTCTGGGTGGATTTTCTGAAATAGGTTTTTAAGTAATCAAAGTCGCTCGCCCTTCATTCGCTCCCGTCTGGACGGGTCTTTAAGAGTGCAAAAGAACCTCTTGGCAACTCCAAGTAAGCTTCTGCTTCTCTGTTTCCTGAATACAAAAGATTCCGTGAGGATAATATTTTAGCAATTTACGCAAAATTTCTGCAATTAAAAAATTACTTATATAGGATATGCAATGTCCAAGATTTTGACTGAGTAAGGATATGCAATGTCAAGATTTTTCCATCTGTTGTATCCTAAATGGCAATTGCAACAGCTTTAACCTGGGTTTCCTGTAATGGTTAGTACCCGTATGTCGGTAAAACTTACTTCAAATTTCCGAAAAGCAAAATCATTTTCCGCAAATCAGCAAATTATCATTGAATCTTTTCTCAAGCTTAAAACCCTTTTAATATCCTCATCGTACTGCAGAAACATTTTTTATTTGTTTGATGGCAAATTTGGTTGAAATCTAAAATCTTGTAACCTCGAAGAATTGGCCAATTTTGTATCCCGGAATATCTTGTGATTAAATCTTAAAACGCGGCAGGCCATTTTGTTTGTTTACTTGGTGACTTGGCATCTTAGATATGGATTTTGACGTAATATCGTTTTATCACGAAAAACTAACTGCGGCGGTCATTTTTTTTCTGGCGATGGATTTGGCGCAAAGTTTCAAGATTCTAGAGTTTTACCGATGATTGGACAGAATTTGGTACCACGTTAATGAGAAGAGTTTTTTTTTTTATTCATAAAATTTCATGTACATAAATGTGAAACGCATGATAGTAGATTTCGTCTTTACAGCTCGGAAATTGCAAATAATTGTTGAAAATACTTAATGAAGTCGTTTTTGCAGGACTGTAACGAAGCAAATATTACTCTGAAATTGGAAGAACCAGACAAAAAATTTTCCAAAGTGTGTCCGCGTCAGGATTCTGAAAAGACCAGAACGTTTGTAATTTTCGGTGATGTCGAAATCAGATATAAAAGAAGAGGCACATTCTTTTACTCAAGAGAAGACTATTTTAATTCCTTTAAAATAACATACAAAATTGGTAAGTTCAAACTTGTTCATAAAGATTTTATTTTCATCAGTTTTTCTGCAACATCCTGTTGTAGGCATTTTTTAAAACTACAATCATTAAATAATTTCAAAAATACAAGGGGATTATAATTAAAGTCCCCTTTTCAAAATGCTGTAAAAAGAACCACTCTTTACAGTGAGTTCAGATTTTCTCATAAAAAAAAGTTCCATAGTGTATGAATAGGCACTGTAAGTGGCCTAAAGAAAGGGAATTCGGCTGCCAGTGAAGTTTGAATCGAAAGGACAATGTATTTGGCATGGGTAGCATATTCAGCCCACTGTAGTGTTCAATGTGCTCGATTGTTTCGGTTTTTGGACGGAAAAACTGATTTCCGAGTCATTTAAAAGTTGTGACACTGTGAGTGGAAAGCCCATCCACCTCGGCAAGTTCCTACCTAATGGGATGGGAAAAATTGGTGGAACTTTTTTGGATGCCATACCGTTTCTCCCTTCTTCCAGTATCTTCATTTCAAATGTGAACTCATTGTGACGAGGGGTTTTTTTTTTAGAACATTTTGAAAGTGGAACTTTAATTATAATCACCCCTGTACATATAATCTTTTTATATGCGTCAGTTAAGAATCGTAAAAATTGATTCGTATAGTAATAATCTTCATCATAGGTGTACCAAAATAAGATTTTCATATCTATAAAATTTTAAACTTCTTTATTGTTTCTATTACATGTCTATGTAAAAGTAAAATTCTTATTAGATGAGAAACGGAATTTATGATGACTGAATGAATTTTTTTTTCACACATTTCAGTCGACTTTCTGTGCAGAAGACAGGATGCTTACAAGTGCTCGGAGACAACCTGTGTGGCAAAAGCGAAAAGGTGTGACGGAATACGACATTGTCCAAATGGAAAGGACGAACAAAACTGCGGTAAGTATTCCCATTTTATGTGACATGAAATATTAAAAATTGTTTTGGATGTGCTAATGTTAAAAACAATTATTATTGCTTTTACACCAAGGCATATCGCTACTAAGTGTAAAACGTTTACCAATCACAATCCTCAACGCGCAACGTCCGAAAATATCGCTCGAAGTTGTCCAACTTTGAACTCTCAAACGCTTGATGCGCCATGGGATTTGGATTGAGCCAATAGAAATTGAATAGACGTTACCACTGACGTTCTTGAGCCTGATGGCCGAGTAGCTAGCGCTCTGGCGTTCGATGCCACAGGGTTCTAACACCGGCGATGCCATGAATGTCTGTAGTGTTTCGGAATCCACTTTAAGCAGTAGGTTCCGGTCTCATATGACCATAGAGCGCCACATAACCAAATCAAACGTCTTCTCATCCACATCATTCCCAAACTGTAAACAGGTAACTCAGCTGTAGGCACAGTGAAGGGGTGTGGTGTGGATTAGTAATAGTAGTATAATTTATTCTTGTAGTTAAGAAACATTTTCTTTTCGAATCTGTAGCCTTGTAATTAAAATCGCTCTCTCTGTTTTGACGAATTTCTAAAGAGTTTATATCAAATAAAGGAAGCATAAAATTTTTTAATTAATTTAAATCATAAAAATAAATACATGAAAGAAAATACTTGCCAGGAAATAGGATTCATCATGAAAGAGAAAGAGAAATATTAATGACATCAATTATCAATAATTTGTATAAATTACTAGTATTAATGAATCTTTTTAGGCTTAAACGCATTACATAAGTTTTGCGCATTTGTATTCAATGTAAAGGCTTTATGTAATTAGTCTTAAAATAGCACCATGTGTATTACAGTTAGTTATGTGTTGTGCTAATTATTTAAGTTACATTCGTATGGAAATGTAAAAATAAAGAAATAATTCTTCTGCACATGTGTTTGTGACTGAACTCCACCTCAACGGCTAGACCTGTTTTGCTGAAATTTTATGTGTGTGTTTGACGAAACGCGGAGAAAGTTTTCAAGCTATCTCCTTTGCTGTAACTCGCCACCAGAATGGTGCTGCAGTTTATCCACTTCTATACTGTTCAACCCATCTCTATGAAAATGGGTCATAGTATGTATTCGAGTATGGAAAATAGATTCGCGCTCTCCGATTTAGAGTGACTCGCCACCAGAGGGAGCTGCAAGAAATTATACTCAAGAAATTATCATTTTTAGACCGTTCAAATGATGTCCGTGAAAAGGAGTATGCACATATTATACACTCATGTCCATAAATTAAGGATAATTCAGAATCATACAGAAATTGAACTCTAAAATAAAAATTTCACCTGTAGAATTATCACACACATCTTGAAGAAGAATATGCAAATTACAGGAAACCACCAGATGGCGCGGATAGTGCGTCACAATGACGAGAGTGTAAGAGAGGGGTATATAAGGAATGGTGGCAAAGAAGTAAAATTGTTCACAAGCGCTTTAAAAGCCTTTCAGTGCAATAACCGCATAGTTATGGCACAAAGGAAGCAATTGGATGATTTTTACGTGGTAGAATTATCGGACGATAGGAATGAGGAAGTATCCAGCTGGAAGTATCCGAGGAACTTGGAATCGCCCAGAGTGTGATCTCCAGGCTTTGGCAACGATTCCAAGATGATGGTAATGTGAGTAGATGTTACAGCACAGGTCGCCCCCGAGTTACAACGCCGAATGAGGATCGGTATTTAGCAGTTACTGCCAAAAGAAACAGACGGAGCACAGCATCAGACCTGTCTCGTCAGCTCTCTTCAACTACCGGTACGACAGTTTCAAGGCAGACCGTGTACAGACGCTTAGGGCACATCGGTCTATATGCTCGTAGGCCTGTCAGATGTGTTCCACTCATGCTCATTGTCGCCTGCGATTAATCTGGTGTAGAGAGCATGCATTGTGGACACCGCAACAGTGGTCTGGTGTGATGTTTTCCGACGAGTCCAGGTTTAGTTTGCAGTCTGATTCTCGCAGGACTTTCATATGTAGAACGCCAAGTACCCGTTACCACCAAGAGAACACCATTGAACGACAACGTTACGGTGGTGCAGGATGGCTCGTTTGGGGAGGAATTATTCTTGGTTCCAGAACTGACCTGCATGTTCAGAGTGTAACGATGACAGGCCACATCTATCGGGATGTCATTCTGGAACAACATGTACGTTTGTTTCGGGGCGCCATGGGGGCGAATTTCTGTTTATGGATGACAACGCCCGTCCTCACCGTGTGAAACATTGTAGACGAATGCCTTCAATTGGAGGATATCACCCGTATGGATTGACCAACATACTCACCAGACTTGAATCCAATAGAGCATGTGTGGGATATGCTTGGCCGACGAATTGTAGCCCGTCAACCCTCCCACCTGTAAATCCGGAACTTCGGAGGGCATTGCTTGATGAGTGGTGTAATATTCCCCAAGATCAGATTGATAATTTGATGCTCAGCATGCCTATACGTTGTAAGGCCTGTATTGCATCGTCCGGGAGACATACTCCATATTAACCATCATACTAACCATGTTATACTGTTTTTTTGTAAATAGGTTCTTTTTGAAATTTGCTCCAGGGAGTAAAAATCGCAATTTTTATTGATTATGTCAAACATATAGCATCTTTTTTGCTCTTTACCTTTTGTTTAATAAATATACTTTACAAATAAGTCAAATTTGTTTTGCTTCTGTCTCTTTCTTTGAACATGTATACTAGATTCGCGATATGTAATTTTCTATAATGAATTTTTTTTTGCAGGACAACATATGCCAGGTTTTGGTAGTATATATACATATATTGATTAAAAACTAATTTAATTTCCCTTTTTGTTTCTGTTTAATTTTAAATGAAAATTTATTTATCTAATATTTCATTTACCCCATCCAATTATACTTTTGTTACTTAGGTCATCTGTCTATCAACGATAAGAAATTTTAAACTCTTTATTGTGTATTTATCAAATTGTGTATTATCACATAAATGTTTACACTGTATTAATTTCATCGAAGTGATAATTTCTTGGGAATACTTTTTGCGCTGCTCCTTGCATTTACGTATTTTTTCCTGCTTTTCACTATATTACGGTCTGAATTGACTTAGTTTTATTTCTAATATCGTGAATTCTTTTCAGTGCGAAAAATCTTGGAAGTTCCTGGATTGAAAACGAGTCGAAGTTTAGGCTTGGAATGGCTAAAGCGGCAAAGGAACCCCGCTGGAGGTTGGGGGCGCAACACCCACAGAGCAATAACAACTCTGCACCTTGCTCAAGCAACGAACTTCAACGATTCAACCCTAGATGAAGATATCACTGCAAAACAGCTTGAACTGCAGTTGTCAACTGCAATTTTACGGTATTGCTATAACATAGTATCATGAAAACTGTGGTATTTATGTAACAGAATTCTTCTAATATGATTTTATAGCTTCGAAAAATAGAAGATTTACATTGAAATGCGGAAGAAACGATTAAATATGCATGGATTTGAAACCACATTTTATTGTAAAAGGATTAAAAGTAATGAATAAATTTTTTTTTTCTTTCTAATGCAGCTGGCAAACACAGACATGGACGTCTTGGATGCCTTAAGGCCAGCGCTGCACAGACGTACTCACTTTGCATTACCCAGGGGGCGCGTGGAACTTGATGGTAAGCCACGGAGTAACAATGACTCCGCAACGCTCTACGATCCTATTAGGACCGGGACCTATTGTTTAAAGTGGATTCCGATCCACTACAACACCCATGGGCTACCTGCTACAAACCTGTGGTATCGAACGCCAGAGAGCTAGCCATTCGGCCATCAGGCCCCATGAATAAAAAATTGAAATGTCTATTAAAAAGAATTGTTAAGGTAAACAGCAGGTAAGTGCCAAAAGATAATTCGTCCTGCCCGAGGGCTCGCGAGACAGATGATGCAACAGCAACCCCAACCCGGAAGAACCCGGCCCTAACGCAGTGAATCTGTGCTGGTCGGGTAAAACGAGTACTTCGCTCCCACCATGGGACAAGACTGAAAGCAAACTTTATTTAACAGAACAAGTAAGATACAAAAGAACTTGGTTAAATACATGAAGGAAAAAACGAAAGACATTACACAAAATATGTACAAGGACAAGAGGGTACACAAATCAAAACAAAATTTAAAGTAACGATTATAGAAAAAATAAAAAGATAAAAGATAGTTAGTTAATTAATGATGCTTGTCAAACATGTCTTCCAGCTTATTTTTCATAATGCTCCGGATAGCAGCTCTGGCAGACTTTTTTTTAGCAACAGTTGGAGAAGAAAGGTAACTGAAATTTTGTGGGAAATATTTCTTTCTGTAGTCTGACCAATTTTTCACAACGAAAAATAATGCGGTTTTCTGTACTCCAAAGCCTTTCCGCAGCCACAAGTGAGATTTCTATTGAAGAATTTTTTTGTTGGTATGATGCAATAGCACCATGACCAGTAATGATCTGATTTAAATAAAAGTTACCATGCAATTATTTTATTACTGATTTTAGGACAGATCTCGAAGACTGCTCTTCCTTTTTCTGAATTTTGTCAACTTATTTGCCAGTTCTGTAGGGTGTCTTGAAGGATTAATTTATTTAAGTAGCTATTAAGTAGCTTAAAGTGGAAATCTAAGGAGTCCTTTCTGGTGCTCATTTTTGCATAAGCATCTGCGGTTTCATTTCCGAGGATGCCTATGTGGGCTTCAGTCCATTTAAAATTTGTGTTAGATTTTTGTATTTCCTAAAAGATTTTTAATAGATTTAATATGCGAATTAGTATTCGAAGGCAAATAGCAGGTAAAAGTAAAACAGACGTTTTTAAGGCGCAAGAGCCAAATTTGGCCAAGCAATTGCTTATATAAAATCGATTCAATTTAAATTCATTTTTCACAACTGGGAATCACGGTGATGTAGCAATTGAACAAAAACAAATAAAGGCAATAAAATCATTGCTAATACTGAATTTCATTATATAATGAGTAGTGTCGTACTACTAAGTTCAAATAAAAATTTTCAATACAAATAAAATAGTTTTCCTCCCGTATGGGTCTGGGTTAGAATAGCCCCACTGTAGCTCATGCATGTCATAAAAAGGCGACTAAACTGGGTACCCAGTGCTCGGAGGTAAATTCAGACTTGTCCCTTTGAGTGCCCCATGTCTTTGTGCCTCAAGGTCATGGATAAAAAGAAGCTGCATTTTTTTACCCTTTATCATGACTCGTCACGGGTTCATAGACATGATCTAGACGCTGCTGTCGACCAAGTGGGATAAAAAACAACGAAACAGCAACAAAATATTTCTCTGCTTTAACTGTAAATGCGTTGTATCTATAAGTAACGAAATATAAATATCTGATTCTTTCTCAGATTCAACTGCATCTCCTGGTACACCAGAACTCATTGCATTATCATCTACAGGGAGGACTTAACGGTACACTTTGAGGGAAGATAAGTCTTACTAAAAAGAAAATTTTTTTAATAGGAATGTAGTGTCAGATGCGACGCGTTGAAGCACGAACACAAAAAAAATGAAATATGAAAGAAAAAAACATTGTTTATTTACAATATAATTGCAAAGGGCTACTTAGATTGATAAAGCAAGGATTTTTATTTGCAATAAATGCACAAAACTACGATCTCCAACAGTAATAAATACTTCCAACAACAAGGGATAGTCGAGCAAATGAGGTCTTCAACTGAGTCGACTGGAGAATTGCAACAGCAAGAGAGGCGTTGAGAGGCGTCAGAGAGGTGTTGTTCTGCGACGGCAGCGTCGGCTAAGCTATCCCAAACAATGACCCAATAAATCATTTCTCTTATTTTACACTTTTTAACCTTACACTCGAAATTCAAGGAGGCCGTATTGCTCAGGAAGTTTCGAAAACAAAGCAAAAATTGAAAAAGCAATGTTATGTGGCTTGTGCCCGTGTTGTTGTCGTATCCCTCATAGAAGGAGGGCAGAGGTGCAGCTTCTGTTCTGATGGAGCACCCGTAGGTAGAAGTCTGACTTCTGCTCTGTGACGCTCTTACAGTCATAGGAGACCGGGACCTACGGCTTAAAATGGATTCGAACCACTACAAACATCCATGGCACCGCCGTGACTCGAACCCGAAACCTGTGGCACCGAGCGCCAGACACTCGGCCATTCAGGCCCTAATTGTGACCGTGTTTATTCAGTTAATGTGTCAAGAAAAGGTGCACTCCGTTTATAAACCCTTTGCACTAGAGGGCTCCCGAGCGGAGCCGTTTAAAAATTTGTCTTCAAGCTCGAGGCCTCCGCTACGGAGACAATGCAAATAACACTATAAATAATGCTTTTCTTTTAATGCGTCTATCAAACTTACATGTGAGTAGGATCTTAGGAAAATAATAAATAATTTAATAATGAAATAATTTAAACGACTCCGCTCCGGAGCCCTCGATTGCAAAGGGTTAATCAAAGAAGAATAATTATGATTTAAAAGTTGTTTCTCTCGAAAGCTGCCAGCTGCTCCATTGTTTCATTGTGTCTGAATTGTGTCCAATTGAAAGCACTTCTCTTTGCAGGAATGGTACCGATCCAGTCACGCCAACTCAGCTAGCCATATACATCAACGCCCTGTTGGTGATCTGTCATGATCCGGAAAATTTCTATGGCTTCAATTTGATTCGAGAATTGGAAAATCAAATCGAATACTCGGACACTACGACGAATCCCTTTCCTTACTTAGCACTTTGTAATGCCAAAAAGATTTGCCGGATGAAGCAGTCGTTAAACTAGTCCAGATTTTTTAGAAAGCTCGTCGAACTACAGCTTTTTCATAGGTAACAAAAAAAAAAAAAAAAAACATTTTTGCATTGCGTTGTAAGAGTCCTTTTTTAAATGGTATATTCTATTTACTCATACATTTAGATATGTAAAGGCTTGAGTTTTTAAAATATAATATACTACTATGCCCAAAAAAGTCAGTACAATTATTTTTTTTTTTCAAAAACTCTTTATTTATTCTTCCAAATTTTACACTTACCAAATTTTACACAATGCACTTATGCCAACTTTTTTACAATCCTGAATGCATGATAAAAAGCTATCGTGCGTAAAAGCCTTCAAAGCGTACGGCGATTCACGTTGAATCTCTTCAATCGACTCAAAACGGTGTCCTCGGGTGGTCTTTTGTGTTTCGGAAACATCCAGAAGTCGCACGGTGGGAATACAGTGCTTGTGGAATGATATGGGTTTCATTTTTAGCGAAAGAGTCGCGAAGAATCAATGCAGTGTGAGCTGGAGCATTTAGTGTTTTCGGTACCCATCGAGATTTCACGCGCTTGAAGCGCAAAATGGAATTGACTGATCCTTTTGAAATTCCATCCTCATCAGCAAAGGTCTCTAATTGTAAACTGATGTTTTGCGAGCACCCAATCTGACGTGAGCTTCGTCGGTTGAGGTTGATGGTCGAGCAGAGGGCTCTTCGTCGTCAACGCGTTCTCTGCCTTCTTAGATCTGTTTATACCACTTGTAAACATTTTTTCCGACATAGGAATGCTCACCGAAGGCCTTCTGCAACATTCTATATGATTCCGCAAACAAAATTGAATGCAAATTCTTTGCTCAATGAATTCAGGTATTTCAAAAATCGCCGGAATCAGTTTTAGTGTCTGACAAAGCCAAGTGTAACTCAAACACTCATGAATATTTTGACGTGAAATTTCACACAGATATCAAGGACAGTGCCAGCAACCTAAAAAAGAAAAAAAATTGAAGTTTCATAAGCCCCGGGAATTTTAAATTGAAAATTGATCTTTCTTTTTGGACACAGTACTATAATAGTCTTAGTGAATATCACTAAAAGTATGTGTATTATAAACATGCTTAGGCTTTCATTGTAACTATTATTAAGCAATAGTATTTTTTATATGATATGCAAACATAAAATTGATAATTGTTTGTTACTTATTTCTTTTAAAGTGTAATCTACATGCACAATCATTTCTGTGTCACTAAAAATATTTTTCTCAATAAATTAATAAAAGCACGGGAGACTGTAATCAAAAGGCAGGGGAAAAAGATAATACATACAAGAAGCCTGTGATAAATAGTAGGATATTCGATTTCAAGAAGTATGGATGATGAGTTATAAATGGTGAAATTCATGCTACAACGAGGTTTCGTTTCAGATATATGCAATCAATGGCGTTGATGGCCTTAGCCTGTGTAGAAAATAATAGAAATATTTCTGAAGTTAAAGAAGACATAACTGCTGCTGTTGATGGACTGAAAAAAGCGCCAAAACGAAGATGGCAGTTTTGGAAATAAATATACAACAGCCCTTGTGATGCAGGTAAGGTATCTCGAGACTCCTTTTTTTATCCTATGCCCTGCCTGACAATGCCCACCTTCGAAACTGCGATAGAATGAGATAAACCAGGAGTGGCCAACTCAAATGGTCTTGCATGCACTTTGGAACTGAGAAAACATTCTTTAAACTTTTTTTCCCGCATTATCAGAAATTTTCATTGGTGTACGATGCCCATTTAAAAATGACGGGAGAAAAAAAAAACCATTCAACTCTCATCAGTTATAAAATTCAACAAAATATTGTGCAATCGGCTTCTCACTGAAAAACAAGTAATATATATAAAAAAAAATTTAAAGTCAATTCCTACTTTTTTTTTCACTCTGTTGCAGAAAGTCCTTTATCAATAATTTTCATTCATTTTTAAGTTTATTCCTGCACCATCTATGGATAGACATATGCAACTTAAATCTAAAAAAGAATTAAATGAATTAATTAAATTGAATGAATGAATGAATATTTGAAAAAACTGTATTAGCATCCAGTGTCACCCACTGCAAGTTAAAAATGTATTTTGAACTCGAGTGGATGAATAAAAAGTATGATTATGAACGATTGAAAATTTGAGCAAGATATATATAGGAGAGTGTGAGCTAATAGAAGGAATTGAAAAAGATGCCAAGAAGGTCAATTTAAATAATTCTTGCGGATAAACAAATGTTTCTATTTACTACTATTAAGTGTTTTTTTTTTATGTAAAAAAATATCTATAAAATCCATATGCGTAGCCGGTTCAGGATTGAAGCGTTACGTTTTCACATCCAGTTCGAAATATTAATAACGTGAAAATTACACGTAATTTGGGAAAATCTATGTATATCATTTAGGAAAGATTCTAGCGAAAGGGTGGCTAACTATATAACGACGTGCATGCATAATATGCATGGTACAATTTTATGGGTAATTATAAAAGATTTTGCATTGAATATGAATGTACAAAAAGTTTATAATGAAGGATTCATTAATATCTTTAATAATTCATAAAAAATTTTGTATCACTTAGTCATTCATAATTTATGCAGAAGCAAAAGATATAACTACTCACCATTCTTGTTCGTGGCAGAATCCCATTTCCTGCCACAGGCATCTTCCTCATTTATTTATTTTCATGATTTGAATCATAAAAAAAAAAAATGGGGTTCTTTTGTACTTCATTTATTAGAAATTCTTTAAAAAAGAGAATTTTAATGACTATACAACTGTCAAGGAAAGAAAAAAGTTGACCAGCTACTATAAAACATGCTATAAGGACAATGGTGGTAAAATCTACGATCCTTACTGGCTCGATCTAAGTCATTTCACCCTTCAAGCAATTAAAAGTTAAGAGTTGGCCACGATCGTTTCCGGCCCTGTAGGTTGTGATTGGTCAACGCTCGCCCTGGTGGCTTAAAAGATGGCCTCCTTTGAGCGATCGTTTAGGGCCTTGTAGGTTGTGATGGAGCAACGCTCACCCTGGTGGCTTACAAGATGGCCACATTTGAGCGATCGTTTCGGGCCTTGTAGGTCGTGATTGGTCACGCTTACACTTCGCTGCGTAACACCTTGCTGTGAAGGATACATTAATACTCTTATAAGAAATTTCAGAAATTTCTCATTCCAAAATCGATTTTGGCCGTCATATCGCAACAACTCGGCCAGGTGGGTAATAATGGAATACTAAAATGCAAAATAGAATGCAATCATCAGGTATGGTGTAATATGTTTTTGATTTTTTAGGCATTTTTAAGCATTGGAATGAGCGAAGATAAGGACTGGAATGCGCAAGCTGCTGTAGAGTTCCTGATGAAACAGCAAAACGTATCCCACGGATCTTTCGGTGGATTTCTTGCAACTTACTTGATACTGCCGATACTGAATGTAAAAAGCCTCACAGACATTGGAAAATAAACTGCACGGATCCTATGAAAGTAGAAAAAAATAGTATGATTTTTAATCTACAGAAATTTTAACATTGAATTTAAATGAAGACATGTATTTTTTAACATTAAGCTCTGTACGTGAAGCTAATATGGCAAATTTGATAGGTTGGTGGGTGTCCTATGCCACAAGATCCATTTTGGCCAAACTGTTCCAAAGAGTATGCCAAATTGGTAGCAGATTTAGCGTTAATGTACAGCTGCATCCTATCGGACTCGCTACACTACTAGACACAGTGAAGAAGACGAAATCCTATTATAAGATTCTCCACTTTTATTTAATATTACTTTATCTGTATTGAACAACAGACTACTTTAAATAATCATAAATTGCTCGATTTAACAAATCTGCCTCTTCCCTTGAAACTACAACCCCGAACAACATTTGTGTAAAAAAATATGACAAACTAGCAAGTCAGACGGATTCAAACTTAGCAGTGAGAAGGAGAGAAAGGAACTTCAGAGGGGTTTTTAATTACAATAATAATAATTTCTACTTTTATTAACTAACATTTTTGTTTAAATAATATTAAAAGAAAAATGTTATAAAAAGAATTTCGTACTAATTTATTAAACTTTTTGTCTTTCAAAACTGCTTTATGCAGCGTATATCTCACTAGTAATCCTAACAAGTAATCGACTTACCCATTTCCGCTTGTGAAAGGGATGTTAACTTTTCCATACAATCAACGCATAAACTTTTCCTTACTGTTTTATAGCACTTTTTATAAGAAAAAAACCCTTTTTTTATAAGACATTTCTAAAAATATAATACTTGAGTAACATCGTAAAAAAGAGAGTCCCCAAATATCAGTCCATTAGAATATTAAAGACCAGGTGTATAACAATTTATTACTGTATTTACACAAACCAGCTGGAATTGAATTATGCTTTACAAACTGCATAGGGAAAAATCATGAATATTTATTACCTTGTAGATATAAAGAATTATTTACGTTGTCTTATCTTATTAATCTTTTAAGCAGCATGACAGAGATGAATCTGAAAATTTATGTACATCTCATATTTTAGAGAATATTTAAAGTTAGTTGTGCAGTATTACCTCCAATCAAATTTTCAAATCTATTTTTAAGCATGAAGACGTCCGTATCGAATATTCAGTTTAATTTTTTGAATACATTTTTAGAAAGACGTCTTGTATCGAACATTCAATCTAATTTTGAAACACATTTTTAGGAAGACGTCTTTGTGTCGAACATTTCAATCTAATTTTCAGGTATCGAACATTCAGATTAACTTTAACAAGAATATTTTTAGGAAGACATCCAATATCCACCATGCAATCTAATTTTCAAATGTGTTTTTAGGAAGACGTCCAGTACCGAACATTGAATCTAATTTTCAAGAATATTTTTAGGATGACTTCCAGTACCAACATTCAATCTAATTTTCAAATAGATTTTTAAGAAGATGTCCAGTACCGAACATTCAGTCTAATTTCAAATATAATTTCAGGAAGTCCAGTATCGAACATTCAATCTAAGTTGGGTCCAAAGATGAAGATCCGGTATTATTTCTACATAGGGGATAAGAAAGACCAAGTTCACCTCCTTGAACTGAAAGCCCCGAGTAACATAACCGTGCTTGATGCCATGAGATTGGCTGTGGATGCTGACTCCAAATATAGGTAATGCATTAAATGCTCTACTTCGTTTTAAAGAAGAGTTATTAATGTAAACATTTATGGATTACACTTAGATTTAAAATATATATATTTTTTTTTTTTAGTTATATTTTTGTAGGTTCTGAAATAATTCAAAAGGATTTTAAGACATGAACTCTAGATAAACTTACTACTCAACGAACTATATTATACCATAGATCAATATTAGGCCTGAATGTGTGAATAGCGCGTGGCTGGCGCTCGGTATCACAGGTTTCGGGTTCGAATTCCGGTGGTGCCATGGATGTTTGTAGTGGTTCGGAATCCACTTTAAACCGTAGGTCCCGGTTTAATAGGATCGTTAGAGCGTTGCGGAGCAGTGTTACTCCGTGTCCGTGCCTTTATCTTCAAGTGACACCCCCCTGGGCAATGCAAAGTGAGTAACATCTGTCAGCGCTTGCCTTAAGGCATCCAAGACCAAGCTACTGTCTAAGTGTTTGCCAGCTGCATAGAGAAAAAAAAAATATTAACAATGTGGAATTACCATGTTACTCGTGTTGCTAGTCATACCTGATTGCTCAAAAACATTGATTGTTTGAGTTTCTCAACTCGAAGGAGCTTCAATTACTTCACTTTTGTACTTGATAAATTTGTCTTTGCTGTCTGTTGTCCTTCTTGGTACAGCATTTTGATGCCATTTGGCAGCGTATTTGAGCTGGTGCCATAAAATAAACAGGCGGTACTCATTAAAAGCAGTGAAATTCCTAAGAGCGAATATTTTTTCTGGGAAGTTATTGTTTTTTTCTTTCTAAATGTTAATTTTCATTCCATAAACTGTTTGTTAAAAATACTTACAATACAAACCACTAGTTCAGGGGTGACAAACCGCGGGCCGCCTTGACTAATTTTCTGGTTTGTGAGATGTATCACACTTTTACGAAATGTATTTATTTTAGAATGGCCAAAGGAGTGAAAACCAATGCATTAAATAAATACAGTATGCGCGTCCTCTATTCAAAAATGAACTGTCGCAAGGATGAGAAAAATAAACCTTGATTTTCAAATAATATTCTTACGAACTTAAGACAGATATGGCCTGTTTTATTGACAAGTTTATAGTTATGAGTTCGCATAATAATTCAATTATATTCTGCGAACTCATGGTGAGCGGAGAAACAAAGATCGCACTAGTCAAATAATTATATTTTAAGGATTTCCTTTTTTTTTTATTTCTTTTATATTTATATATTTCATTTTAAGTGCTCTATATTTATTTACAATATTTGTTTAGTATCATTATTATTATAGAATGTTTACATGTAAGTAAACACATAACTCATTATGTTTCAATTTTCACTCCCAAAAAATGTCTATAGTGTGTCTAAATCTAATAGGAGGATATATAATTTTATATGCCGCCCGCGGAGTTATGGCCAGCAAGAAAAGTGGGCCAACAAGATCATTTGGGTTGGTCACCACTGCGCTAGATCAACAAATATTGTTTCAAAAATTTTCTCAAAAATATCTTAGCGAATTATGTAGAATCTTCTATTTTAACAACAACAACAACAAAAAAAAAATGTAATCACTTACACGAATGCTTATAACAAATTGACTTTGAAACAAGGGGCCTTTTGAACTAAGGGATTTGGAAATAAACAAGAAAGTTAAGGCCCCTAAACAATAATAGATAGATAAAAACTAATACAGTATTTAATTGGCAAAGATTTAAAATGCAGCCTTCTACTCGATTAGAATCTGAATCAGCTTACATATCAAAACAGAGTTCTTTTGATGACAAAGATATTCTGGGATGCAATGATCATTATGCCGTGCGAAAAGTAGAATACAACATTTTTTTTGTGCATATTGGGTGATTCCAGAAGAATTTTTGGCGGTTTCTTATTCAAAAAATGTGAAAGTTTTATTAAAAATTTTGAAATTCATGTTTCTTATTCCTATTCAAGTTTTACAAAAATTTACAGTATTATTTTTTCTAATGCAGCTGGCAAACACTTGGACAGTTGTGTTGGATACCTTCAGGCAAGCGTTGCACCGACGTTACACACTTAGCGCTATCCAGGAGGTGCGTGTAGCTTGAAGATAAGCTATGGACGCGGAGTAACATTTTCCCGCAATCCTCTACTATCCTATTAGACCGGGACCTACGGTTTAAAGTGGATTCCGAACCCCTACAAACATCCGTGTCGACGCCGGGTCGAACCCGAAAACCTGTGGTACAGAGTGCCAGAGTGCTAGCCACTCGGCCAACAGGCCCAAAATGTTACAAGAATAAAAAAATCAAACTAAAAGTAATTTCTTTTTATTCTAATCCATGATTTCTGACATATTTAAGAAAAAAAAGGGATGCCAAGAATATTCTTCCGGGATCGGCCATGTTTGCGTAACGTAGATTTTTTATGTTGTCAACAATATGTTCAAAATACCAATTAATACTACTCATCAAACTAAAATAATTTCTTTTTCATTATGTCCCGTAGTTTCTGAGATATTTCAAAACACGAAAATAGTTAGAAAATTTTTGTGGTTTTTCGGCCGCTGAATATTCTCCCGATCGGCCATGTTGGGTAAATTAGAGCTTTTCAGAGTTGACACCAGTATGCACAAATATTGACTGTATCAAGCTAAAAAGTAATTTCTTATTCATCTGTTTGATCATTTCTGAGATATTTCGAAAATTTCTTTTTTTTTTTTTTTTTTATTATCTACCGAAATTGATTGAATTGAATTTGAATTGAAATGGTATCGGACGTGGTTTCCTAAATCTTTGTCAAATAATTTCAGTATCTGTGGGGCCTGAATGGCCGAGTGTCCAGCGCTCCGGAGCTCGGTATCACAGATTTTGGTTTCGAGACCCGGCGGTGCCATGGATGTTTGAGTGGTTCGGAATCCACTTTAAACCGTGAATCCAGTCTAATTTGCCCATAGAGCATGTTACCCCGCGTCCGCAGCTTAATTTCATGTTACTACTACTACTACACCACACCACATCACTGTATCTGGAGCTGAGTTGCTTATCGTCATGCTACATGCACCTATTGGATAGTGCTAAGTGAGTAACGTCGGTGTGCAGCGCTTAACTTCAGGCATCAAAGACAACTGCCTAAGTGTTTGCCAGCTGCATTAGAACAAAAAAATTCGGTATCTTCTCAAATTTTTTTTTTTTACATTTAGATGGCTGGCGTTTTGTTTGACTTTAAAAATATATTGGATAGTTTGAGTTGCTTAGCAGAATGAAGACGAACAGTTATTTAATATTTGCTGATTGTTAAGTTAATATTTGATTGTTGAGAAATGAAATTATCAACTTGTTAACGAAACTCATAAATTTGATCTTGTCATACTCCTTTTGAATATGAACAAATATGTCTAAAAATACTTTGTTTTCTTTTTCAGATTTCTAGGCAAACGTATTAAGGAAAAGTTCTACATCCACGAATTGTTTGGAATAGCCAATGATCCAGAAGATGGAAAATTTTGGCTTCTGTATGTGTCTAATGGAAATTCGCCCCTTGAAATAATAACTAAAAAAGTAAGCCGGCCTTTGGTCATTCAATAAAGAAGTTTAACGTTAATTGACACTGGTATTAACGTAAATTGATTTGCAGTAAATATTGTCCACTTTACATTCCAAGTAGGACCATAGAGCCTGTAAGAAATAGTTTGTGTTAATGAAATTTTTAACATGGATCCACTTTCATTTTTCTATTTGCTTTCCAAAAGACAATGTTAGACAAAGTTGAAGCTCTTTATCATGCGTGTAGTAATGGCTTCTCCGAAACCGATCACTTAAAGGGGCACGTTTCTTTTAGCAGTGAAAAGCCCACACGATGAGCCCCGAGGGATATTTTTTGAATTCGGTTTTCCTCCCTCGCCGTTCTGCTGAAGTCATCAAGGGAGGCGATCCTGGAACTACAGATCCTAATAGTCTCATTGCGAGAATCTGCTTCCCTATATAGGACTCGAGGGTGGATGGTCAGAAAATGTTCATGTGTTGCATGACCTAAATTTGCTTCAGTCTGACTCAGAAACAGTCAAAACATTGAGACCTAAATTTGCTTCAGTCTGACTTGAAACATTAAAAAATTAAGACCTAAATTTGCTTCAATCTGACTTGAAACATCAAAGATTGCTATCTAAATTTGCTTCAATGTAACTTGAAACATTAAAAGATTGAGACCTAAATTTGCTTCAGTCTGACTTGAAACATCAAAGATTGAGACCTAAATTTGCTTCAATCTGACTTGAAACATAAAAGATTGCTATCTAAATTAAATGAATTAAATTTTGATTTTTAAATTAAATTTAATTTAAACAATTTATTTTTTTCTTTCACTAGGTCCCGAGGAGAGTCTATTTGAAGAACGATGATCAAATAGTGATGTGGTACAAAACTGCCCAGATTTCATTGGAGTAATCAATCAATGTAATACATCATTAAAATGTTATGATAGAAATATCAATCTTTTGTTACTTATCGATGTGTTGCTTTTTTAAATAAAGTATTCGCAGATATAAAAAATATTTCTTTCAAATACTTTTTGTGTTTCAATTAACAGCTTAACATAACGTTTATTATATTTTTTTTTTTCCATTATGTAATGTTTCCTTTGAATTCAATTTCAGGTTCTTTATTGTTATACCGAGTAAATGATGCCTTTGATTCTCGTTATTTATCTGGATTGTTTGTTTTCTACCATATTGGAACCCTCTTACTACAAATGCTGCTACCTATGCTCATCAAAATAATCATTAATTAAAAAAAAATTAACATTTTTAACTTGAAACACGAAATTGTGAGGCCTTTTCTGATGTACGAGAGTTTTGTTGACGTACTGGGGTTTTATTGATAGAAGAGTTTTTCTGACGTGCCAGAGAAAGGCACAGAACAGTGCTTAATTAGTGAATATGGTGATATGAAAACAAGAAGATGGAAAACTTTTAACTAATCTTCAATTAGACGATGAAAGACGAAGGAACTGTCAAATAGCTAATTTACTGATGATCTCCTGCAAAATTTGTGGTTCCAGATAATGTCTTTGCATATCCGAATCGTGTTGTTTGCATCCCCTGAATAAATGGGTCCAAATTGCTGATAAGGTATTATTAAGGTATTATTAAGGTATTGAAATGGTATCTAACAATGCATAGTTACGTGGATAGATGGCGACACTTTATCACGATAAAAAAATCCACATCACTAAAGTAAACTGATCGAGCATAATTTAAACCGAAAACAATTAACTGGAAAATGCGAGTGTGAAACATAAAGCAAAGGAAGATTAAACAAGTCTTTACACAAACAATTTCACCCACAAGAGGTCGTCCCCTACCTCCAATTACTTTCCAGTTAACTCGGGCTAATGGATCCTTAACCAAATTACGAATCCTTTTTAATTTCCTCCAAATGAACTGAGTAAAATCTTCCAAAAGCTGACCTTCCCCCTCACTGCAGCGCGACGCTAATCGCCATGCCTCGCCTTGATGTTTCAATTACTCGTAATTGGCCATTAGGTAGAGGGAAGAGGTTAATAATTTGGAAGACCTCTGCAGACGGATCTTTACCAAACAGACGTCACGCTCTCACCCACACGGGACGAAGCCACCCAGGTTTCCATGGCACTGCTCGAAAATTCATGGGGCCATGGCATGGGAATGGGCATGCCAAAGGTCGTTTCGTCATGTTCGCCAATGAGTGCGTGGCACGTTTCGATATCGGTGATGAATGGGCTACCGAGATTTTCTTCTTCTTCTTCTTCTTTCAATTAAGTACAGGGTACATACTAGAGATATTTATTGATTTGGTTATTAGCGGATAATGGAGGCTCGTAGTTGGGCAGGACTATTAAAAACGGCCTAGGTTCTAGTTCATTGGTTACAAAGACTCTTAAACAAAATTGATAACGAATCTAGTGCGTATAGATATTGGTACGTATTGATATATATCTGGTGCGTATGGATATATATATATATATAGTAAAATTTTTATTGTCTAGTCCAGAGGTGGCCAACCCAAATGATCTCGCTGGCCACTTTGGAAATGCATCCTAACACCGCGGGCGGCTTATAAAATTATAGATCCCCCTATTCGATTGAAACCCACTCTAGACATTTTTTGGAGTGAAAAATGGAAACAGCATGCGTTATTAATTTTTGTGTTTACTAGTATTCTTACATGTAAACATAGATAATACAATAATGATGATGCTAAACGCACATTGTGAAGAAACATAGAACACCCAAAATGAAATATAAAAAAAAACATATAAATATAAACGAAATAAAAAAATGAAATAATTAAAAAATATTTCACTAGTGCGACATTTCTCCGCTCTTACATTTGGCTATTTGCAGATCGTAATGGGAGTTGCAGGTGAGCGGCGTCCGTTATGTTTGAGAGTGTTTTGGGTCGGGTCCATTGCATTAAAAAAAAGCGATTCGCACGCGTGAGGTTGAACCAACTTGTTGTGCCACATTTCTCAAATTGGATCAGATGGATGCATCACTCCTTTGACCATTCTGAAATGAATATATTTTGTAAAAGTGTGATACATCTCACGGACAGGAAAAATGTTCAAGGCGGGCCGCGGGTTGGCCACCCCTGGTCTAGTGGCAAAAGTGCGCAGCTAGCGTGCAAGAAGGGCTGTAGTTCTAATTCGCTGGTCGGTCACTGCTTTTAGAACCGAGGAGACTCGGTGTAAATTGTGACAACGTGGATAAAAATCCTCTCGTCGATAGTCAGACTGCCTGGTTAGAACTTTCAGAGTCTTCTCATAGACACGAAAATGTGGGTCAGTTACCCTGAAAAGTCCTCACAGCAAGGCACTGTCTTCCCTTCAACAAGCCTAGCACAAAATGGAAGGCTTACGGCTCAGTTCATTTCTGATGTAAATTATCAGCATGATTGGCGCAACAGAGCCCCGAGCGCCAGAACGCTAGCCACTCGGCCCTTCAAGCCCCTGACGTAAATATCAGAGCTAAATTGTACTGCCCGAACATCACGCAAGTGCTAACAGGACATGGTAGATTCTCTCCATACTTCTATAGTTTTGATTGGCTAGAACCGCCCTTTTGCCAATGTGGAGATGCAGGGCACATTTAAGTTGTTTCCCTACAACTTGATCAATGAGAAGACACGTCAGTGGGCTGTTCGTGGATACATGAGGCCCATTGATGTTACACACAAAAAAAAAGGGCCAATTTAGTTTTTTAATAAAGATTGTTTTCATGAACTTTCAAAATATTAATTTTTTTTTATATATAAAATTTATTTTATTTCCTTCAAATAAATTTATTTATGTTTACCTTTTTCTAATATATCATTTGTTATCAATTTTTGAAATGGATTTATTCAATTTATTTTTTGAAATAAATTTCTTTTTTAAAGAAATTTATTTTTTTTAATTAGTTTATTTTATCATTTTTTTTTAATTCATTTATTTTATTATTATTATTTTTTTTTTTTCTAATGTATTATTTGTTATCAATTGTAAAATATAACATTCATAAATTTACATTTATTTTGTTAAAAATTTTTTATAAGCTTAAAATTTATTAAGCTTAGATTTTATTTTAGTCTAAGTAAAAGTAATTTCACTAAATTATTTTTATTTTGAAGAGATAAATTTATTTTTATTTCCTTCAAAAAAATTTATTTACATTTACATTTACATTTTGTCTAATGCATCATGTATTATCAATTGTGGAATATATAATATTAATAAATTTATATTTATTTTGTAAAATTTTTTATAAACTTTAAAAATAAAAAATATCGATTTCAACTTTTTTTTTTTCAGTTTACATAAAAGTAATTTCGGGTACTAAAATATTAATTTTGCATTCAAAAAAGTTTATTGAAAAACATGCTTAGTCAATTTAGACTTAGTCAATTAGAGAAATCAAATCAAAATGAATGTGCCTCCTGAAATCTATGTCAATTAAAACTGAATTTTAATTCATCTAAAAATTGATTAATTATTACAGGGGTAAAGATATCTCGTAAAGTCTCGATCAAACAATTTTAGATTTATGCTTGTTGGGAAGACGATATTTCGCTAAAAAAATTTTTTTGCTGTTTTTTGTTGGGTCCATTCAGTTGTGAGTTACAGGGTGCTAAAAATGGAAGTCAGCAAAGAGAAAATTCGGTACATTTTACAGTTTTTCTCTGATAAAGGCGAAAATGCAAGCCAGGCGGCTAAAATTGTGGATGGTGTTTAGGGTCCTGTTACTGTAACAGCCAATTACTACAATTTTGGTTTCGTCGATTCAATTCCGATATTTTTGATGTTAAGGATGCCCTAGCACAGGTAGGCCTGTCGTCGAAAATGTCAATAAAAATCACAGAAATAATCGAAGTTCACCGGCATGTTAGCAGTCGTAGCATCGCCCAGGAGCTAAAAATCGACCCTAAAACAGTTTTTGAACCATTTGCACAAGGCTGGATTCAAAAGGAAGCTTGATGTTTGGGTGCCACACCGACATACACACACAAAATGGATCGAATTTCCATCTGCGAAGCCTTTGCCAAACGGAATGAAATCCACCCATTTCTTAGACGGATGGTAACTGCGGATGAGAATGGGTCACATGCGACAACATTCTGCGAAAACTATCGTGATCAAAGCGCGGTGAAGCAGCTCAAACGGTGGTCAAACCAGGACTAACAGCCAGGAAGGCTCTGATCTGCATTTGGTAAGACTTTAAAGGAAAAATTTATTATGAGTTGCTTCCATATGACCACACACTTAATTAGGATCTCTACTGTCAACAACTGGACCGTTTGAAGCTAGCGATTGACCAGAAACGGCGAGAATCGGCCAACAGAAGAGGTGGTGTTCCATCAGGACAACGCCAGGCCACACACGTTAATAGTGACTCACCAGAAACTCCGGGAGATTGGTTGAGAAGTTTTGATGCATCCACCATGTAGTCCGGACTTGGCCCCAAGCGATTACCATGTTTCTCTTGCATTTGAAAACCTGCTTAGTAATAAGAAATTTGCACCAAGAGAAAATTGTGAAAATCGATTACTAGAGTTTTTGGCCAATAAAGACCAAGACTTCTATGAGCGAGGTATTATGAAGCTACCTTTAATATGGCAACAAATTACAGAACAAAACGATGCCTATTTGACCAAAAATGGTCTTCCGAAACATGTTAAATAAAGTTTTGAAGTTCAAGTGAAAATAATGGATTTTTTTCCCCCAACTAGCACCCATTATGCTATTTGATGTAATACTTTTTTAATTGTTGAATTTTCAAAAACTATTTCTCCTCATTTCGTGACTCTTGGTTCCTGTCCAGTCATGTACGTTTTAATGTGTACTTTCTTTGCGAGTTGCTTATAGAGGGGGGATATATTCCCAAGCGAATGCACGTCCTAAGGCATTGGATATCTTTCAATCTACAGCAATCATTATGCATTTTGATTCCTCTTAATATTGATTCCTTTTCGAGAGACAGACTGCACAAAAGCAATTTATTGAACCGATGGATGTTGTTCCTCAAATTATTTTTATTTCAATTGAGTCCACCATTTGTATCAATTTATGTAAATAATTTATTTTGCCTCTTTCACGACTGACAAATGTTTTATTTAGCATGATGAATAACTCCGTAATGGAACATAATGATAATAAATCTTTCCACCGACCATTTACATTTCAATGACTGCTCTCCCGTCTTTATCGCCCGGGGGAGACTCGAACCCGAAAACGCCGAGTGTTTATCGGGCTATCTCATTGACACTTTGGCCTCCCGCATTAAATCTCACGTTTACGATGTCCGAGAGAGGAGAAAATAAATTCCCAACACAAAGCCCTGCGATTAGCTAATGGGGCATCTCGCTGTAAATAGGCGGCCGACGCACTTGTTGCATTAGAACAAATGGCGGTGGGCTATTGGATAATGGTCCCCTGTCAGGGTTTCTGCAGTCTGTAATCTGCCGTCGTGCCCAGAGGTAGCTCGCGAACTGCAGGAAATCTCCCCAGGGATTGAGATTGATAGAGCCTGCCTGTCAAAACGGCATGTTCGTAAACGCCGTAATCGAATCGGCTCACGGCTAGGGGGAGCCCTTTCTCAAAATGGGCCCCCTTTTTTATTTATTTTTCAATGCCCATACCATATTGAATGCCTCTCTATGAAGATATCTTTAACGAACAAGACAGCGCGATGCAGATTTTGAAATTAAATCCCCAAATTAAAGAAATAATCTATATAAAACAATAATTATAGATTTGCATTTCCTGTAAACTAACAAGTAATATTAAAAAAACTTTTTTTTTCAATTCGTTCTGTTAGCTCACACTCTCCCTATCTATACCCTGTTCAAATTTTCAATCGTTCATGAAACACTTTCTATTCATCCACTCGAGTTCAAATACATTTTTTTTCAACTTGCAGTGGATGACACTTTTTTATGTTAGTACATTTTTTTTTTTCAAATATCAACTCAGTAATTCAATTTAATTCATTCATTTTAGTTTTTTTTTAGATTCAAGTTGCCTATATCTACCCATAGAGGGTGCGAGATAAACTTAAAAAATGAATGAAAATGATTTATAAAGGACTTCCTGCAATAGAGTGAAAAAAAAAAAAAGTAGGAATTGACTTAAAAATTTTTTTTTTTGTATTCCTTGTTTATGTTTTTTTAAAGCCCATATACTATTGACTGCCTGTCTATGAAGATATCTTTAACGAACAAGATAGCGCGATGCAGATTTTGAAATTAAAACGCGCAAAAAAAATAAAGAAATAATCTATATAAAAAATAATTGATTTGCATTTTCTGTAAACTAACAAGTAATATAAAAAAAAAAAACTAAAGTCAATTCCTACTTTTTTCATTCTATTGCAGAAAGTCCTTTATAAATCATTTTCATTCATTTTTTTAAGTTAGAAAAAATCTTCTCTCTCTCACATACACACTTTCCACCTCTCTCACTCATTTATTCACATGTTTCATTTTCCATTTTGTTCCCTCCATGAATGAAAAAAAGAATCTGAAAAATAAATTTTTTTCTTGCGATCCACACGCTTCGCCACTGACGATGTTTATACCTAAATTTATATCCTGATAAATATCTTATAAAAAGAGAGATTTTTTTTCTCCCATATAAAACTAAAATGAATGAATTAAATTTAATGAATGAATTAATATTTGTGAAAACTGTATTAATATCACGTGTCATCCACTACCAGTTCAAAAAATGTACTTGAACTGGAGTGGATGAATAAAAAAGTATTTTATGAACGATTGCAAATTTGAACAAGATATATATAGGGAGAGCGTGAACTAATACAAGGAATTGAAAAAAAAAAGGAGGATATTCGAACCGTTTTTGAAAGAAGAAGAAAGCATGGTTAACTTTTAGCTGATTCAGAAATATCATATTCCCTCGCTCTTCCTCGTCTGGGGGATAAATCGAGTGTTTTATCACTCAGCATTTTCATCCAGTGAAGTTTCATACAGCATTGAGTAGGGTGAACAAACAGAGGACACTAATAACAGCGTTTTCCCCCTGGCCTGAATGGTCGAGTGGCTAGTGCTTTGCAGCTCGGTACCACAGGTTTCGGGTTCGAGTCCCGGCGGTGCCATGGATGTTTGTAATGGTCCGGAATCCACTTTAAACCGTAGGTCCCGGTCTCCTATGACTGTAAGAGCGTGACGGAGCAGAAGTCAAACTTCTTCCCACCTGTGCTCCATCACAACAGAAGCTGCCCCCTTTCCCTCCATCCATGAGTAGATCGCTCATGGGATGTCCGTCCCGCACTGCAAGTCATTGAGAATTAGTCACAACAACAACGTTTCCCCCACTGCCTATGGCCCGGTCTAATGAACCCAAAGTGTGCACAAAATGACAGTTGAGCGACAAACCTAACAAGGTTAAAAAAAAAGTAGTTAAAATTATAAAGTACAAAGTTCTAAAAAAAAGTATAAAGTATTGAAAACCAATGGGTTAAAAAATATATTATGTGGGCATCCATGTATTGAAAATTGCATCAAATATGCAAAAGAATTAAGAAAACGTGCAGCTGCTTTTTGAAAGCCGATTCAGGAATTTAGAGTTAGACAAATACAACAAAATTTGTGAAATATATTCATATATTCTCGATAGCCTATCTTCCAGCTATACGTACCTCCCTGGGTCGTGCTGAATGAGTGACAGTTGTGCAGTCCTTGCTGATGACATAAAGATGAACTGTCTCTGTATTGCCAGCTGCATTAGAACTACAACAAACACCGAATTCGAACACAGGTCTCCTTTCCTTCACCTCGAATTAGACTTTCCCAATATTTGGTGACTTTTTTAAAAATTCATTAAAATACTCACGGTAAAATTTTGAAGAAAGCCGATCTGTAGAGGACAATCAAATTAAGGTAGTGCTTTTTTTTGTAAAATAAACTTTGTTTTTTTTATTCTTGTTTCACTTTTATTTAAAATATTGCCGTTTAGAAAGAAAAAATTCTACACCTGTTTTATTTTTAATATACATGTGATGATTTCACGGCAAAATAGCACCCATAGCCACAAGCAATCTATTCGCTCTGTTCCACAATAATGGCAGCAAGTGGATAGTTAAACGATGATGAAGGACGAATGCAGCTCTAAGTTATGTTGTAGCGCAAAATTGCGAAACTTGCCATCGACATCATTGTTTCGTGACATCTGTCCTTTATTGTTTTGACACATTTTTCAATTTTCAGGTTAACTTAATTATTATGAAATATTAATAATTTTTTTTTAATTTCACAAGCTGATTGAAATAAATTTTTGTAAAAGACAAGTGAAAAAGAGATTTTTCATCCAAAGACCGAGTTGCGATCGTCTTGTTCTTGGAGCATCCAAAGAAAACGGAAAAGTTGCAACAAAGTAGATGCAAAGCAATTTAATTACAACAGAATGGCCCTGACAAGAATGTGTAAATTCCTAATGCTGATTCTTTGAAAAAAAATCCGTGCATACAAAGAATAGGGAGGGGAAACTTGGCCTATTCCTCTTAGCAGAGGAGGCACCACAAGATCAGCATCTCAAGTTCCCAAATCTGGGGCCTGAATGGCCGAGTGGCTAGCGCTCGGCACCACAGGTTTCGGGTTCGAGTCCCGGCGGTGCCATGGATGTTTGTAGGGGTTCGGAATCCACTTTAAACCGTAGGTCCCGGTCTAATAGGATCTTAGAGCGTTGCGGGGTATTGCTACTCCGCGTCCGTGGCTTATCTTCAAGTGACACGCGCCCCTGGGTAATGCAAAGTGAGGAACGTCTGTGCAGCGCTTGCCTTAAGGCATCCAAGAATTCCATTATTCGAATTTTGAAGAAGAGGAAAAGCTCACACACATAAAGAAAGAAAAAACTTCGCATCTGACGGATCCTACCTATAAGTTTTGCGGGGTTGGCCAGCCCGCGGTCCCCCTTAAATATTTTTCCTGGCCGTGTGATGTATCACACTTTTACAAAATATATTTATTTCATATTGGACAAAGTAGTTAAAATCAATATATTCAAAAATACGGTATGTGCGCATCCCTCTATTCAAAAATGAGCCTTTCGAAAGGATGAGAAAAAGATTGACTGTGATTTGATTTTCAGATAACATTCTTGCGAATATAGGACAGATATTGGCTTTATGAGTTTACAGTTATGAGTTCGCAGAATAATTGAATTGTGTTCTGCGAAATCATGAGCCGCGAGTATCTTGAAACGTCTAATATAACAGTTCTATGTTTCACTTTAAGTGACCTCAGTGACGCAATAGTAAACACAATAATAATAACTCATTATGCTTCAATTTTCACTCCAAAAAATGTCTGTAGTGGGTCTCAATCTATTAGGGGGTATATAATTTTATTGGCTGCCCGCGAACTTAAGATGCAATTCAAAGTGGCCAGCAAGGTCATTTGGGTTGGCCACCCGTTTTGAAATGTAGTAACGAAATGATTAAAAATCATCATCTGAATACCAAAATGTAATTTAAACAATAAATTAAAAATATTAATACTCATTTAATTTAGTTTTTTCATTATAAATGTTGCTACTATTAATAATGGACACATTCAATTCATTAAATCAGGGATGAGCAAACTACGGTCCGCGGGTCAATTCCGGCCCCCGGAAGGTTTTATCCGGTCCGCGGATAGAATTTTAATTTGCCAGTCCGAGATAAATTAAAATAAATATATATTTATACATTATACATCCATCTCCTTTTCTACTTTGATTAAATATTATTTTTTTCTTCCTTTTTCAAAGAAAACATTAAAAAACAGTATTGGATATTTTTACCATACCTTTCAATGTAAATTGTGAAGCAGTGAGATTTGCAGGTTGAATTTATTGAGTTGCAATCTAACCATCATCTCAATCAGTTGTTTCTAACTATGCCAAAGTTACAGTTTTACAAATCATTACCGAAAGTAAGTTTCCCAAATTTAATATCTCACTCCCAGAAAATCAGTGCTATGTTTACTTCATCTTATGTATGTGAACAAATGTTTTCAACTACGAACCTCAGAAAGAATTATTTCAGAAGTAGACTGACAGATGAGCGTTCAGCCTTGTTCCTTAGAAGCTGTGCATCTCACTTCGAACTTCACTATAAGGAACTTTTAAAATGAAATCGCAATTTCATTCATCTCATTAACACATTTAATTTGTTATACTTGTATAGTGTTTTTAAAATTTTAGAAAAATGTATCTTGGCCCGAAAAACTTTTTTTTTCCGATTTTTGGCCCGCGACCGAAAAAAAGTTTGCCCATCCCTACATTAAATGCTACTACTACTACCACCATGAGACAGAGGGAGTACGATTTCCGAAAGTTCAGTTTCTCTCATTCTCTTACTGTAGATTAATGCGAGATCCTTGGCCGCGTAGCATCCTCTAGCTCCTTCATTGTAAAATGTTGAGACATAGCGGCGGTCTCATGCCCTTTGAGTTAATAAGCAAAATAGATAATTCAATGCCCTTTTTTAAAAAAGAGAATTATTTATTTAATAAAATTATAAAATGAAAAATAACAGAAATTTCAAAAATGTAAATGTTGATGAAATCAGTTGCATGTAATGAGCAAAGGTCGAATTAGGAGAAAAATAGCTTAGGAGAAAAGCGAACTTTTTTTCATCCAAGCAGTTGTAAGGAATTAATTTAAAATATTGAGAACAGTGCGATGTCTTTTGCTATGTTAGTCTCTCTCATTGAAACCTATTTGTGCAAAGTGCATTCTTCGTGGGAAGCGGGCGATCCGTTAAAAGTGGAAAGTGAACGACTCGAATTTCCCAGCTCGAGTGAAACCTTTCGCTGACCCGCTCACCCGAGTGCGATTCGCTTTTCACGAGGCGTTAATTGAGAAGTTTCGAAAGAGGCATACCGACACGAGGAGTGATATCCGCCATCTCTTCTCGTGGGACGTCACGAAGCCCGTCACGCACGTCACTCTCCGATTAGCGCCCTCAAAAGGAATCGCCTTTCCTTAATTAAAAACGGAGACCTCGAATCCCGAGGACGACACGTTCACTTTGCGAGGAAAATCCTGTTGGCTGGGAAACGGCTTTTCGCAAAATGAAAATAATGTGAGCGGATTTTTTCTTCTACTTTGTAACATAGAGTAAGTTTTTTGGAAAAAATGCACAATTTTTTAGTTTGGTTTGTCGCTCTACGGTCATTTTGCGCACACTTTAGGCTCATTAGACCGAGACCTACAGCTTAAAATGGATTCCGAACCACCAACAAACATCCATGCCACTGTCAGAATACGGCTGGGGCCTTATGGCCAGTGACTAGCGCTCTGACGCTCGGTACAACAGGTTTCGGGTTCGAGTCCCAGGGGTGTCATAGATGTTTGTTGGTGGTTCGAAATCCACTTTAAGCTGTAGGTCCCGGTCTCATGAGCCTAAAGTATGCACAAAAAGGACCATAGAGCGACAAACCAAACTAAACCTGGATTCGAACCTGAAGCCTGTGATACCGAAGGCCAGAGTGCTAGCCAATTGGCCATCAGGCTGCCCACATACTAAGAGAAGCCTGTCTTTTTTCAATTCCTTCTATTAGCTCACACTCTCCCTATATATATCTTGTTCAAATTTTCAATCGTTCATAAAATACTTTTTTATTCATCCACCCAACTTCAAATACTTTTTTTTTTTTTTTTGAACTTGTAGTGGATGACACTGGATGTTAATACAGTTTTTGCAAATAACAATTCAGTAATTAAATTTAATTATTTCATTTTAGTTTTTACCGGTCTGGCGCCATCTACCATCTATGGGTAGATGGAGCCAGATAAACTTAAAAAAATGAATGGAAATTATTTATAAAGGACTTTCTGCAATAGAGTGAAAAAAAAATTGAAATTGACTTTAAAAATATATTTTTTTATATTACTTGTTTTGTGTTACTTTATTTGTAAAGTAAGTATAAACTTACATGCAGCTTGCGATTGTGGTCCGACCACTGATCATGTGGACAATCAACAAGCTGCCAAGTTAAACGGATTCGTAGGGAACGGCATCATAGGGAACGTCATTTATAAGGAATTTTAAAATAATTTTAATTTCTATTTATTAGCGTTTTAGATGACGCGATACTAAAAGAAAATAAGAACAAAATTCCCCACTCAATTATTACTATGCTTTTGTCTTTCAAAGCAGCTTTCCGAACCGTCTATCTCACTAGCACCCTGAGTAATCGATTCGTCCGTTTCCGTCGTTAAACCGGATGTTCACCCTTCCTCGCGATCCGTGCTCAAACAATTTATATTTAATACATTAATCTTTCAGGAACGCCCAACGCACTTCATTCAAGAGGGACGTAGAAAATTGTGTATTCGAAAACACATCTAAAATATTTAACTGAGGGTGTCTTCCGAAATGATGGGTGTTGCAGTTTTCTTGGCGTTTAACTTTGAATTCTTGAGAATTCATATTACCATTTATACAAGCCGAAGTTTACCGCCACTGTTTTATAAGCCGAAATTTTTCAGAACTTTTCTAAAGCTAAAGTACGGGGTCTACTAATTCGCTAAACTTGCAATAAACGTAGGAAAAACGGTACTTTTCCTTTATTCGGGGTCAAATATCGCTCAATAGAGCTCGTTTACAGTTCTTTAGTTTATATTTCTCATTTCACTTGAAGCTGAGTTGTTCGTCTCGTGAAAACGAGCTGCTTTGTTGTCGAAAATATTTGGCGCAGTGCAGGTTTGTCGAAAAAACCTGAGGTTGGCGAAATGAACGCCCGGCTAAAGAACAAGTAATATAATTTTTTTTTTTTTTTTTTTTTAAAGTCAATTCCTATTTTTTTTCTTACTCTATTGCAGAAAGTTCTTTATAAATAATTTTCATTCATTTTTTTTAAGTTTATCTGGCGCCATCTATTGGTAGATATATGCAACTTAAATCTAAAATTAATTAATTAAATTTAAATACTGAATTAATATTTTAAAAACAGTATTAACATCCAGTGTCATCCACTACAAGTTCAAAAGAGAATGTATTTGAACTGGAGTGGATGAATACAAAAGTATTTCATGAACGATTGAAAATTTGAACAAGACATATATAGGAAAGTGTGAGCTAATAGAAGGAATTGAAAAGTACCACAGCATTCACAAATATTAACAGAATACTGTAAGTTCTGAGCATCTAAAAATTACAATGGAAAAAAAAAAAATGTCTTGAATCAATTAACTTACCTTTTTTAAGTTTCGAATCCAACCTTTGTGCAAAAAGAATCATCAAGTCCTTCAAAGTCCTTGCCATTTCCGTATAGTTCGTCAAGTTCACTTCCACTTACTGGAATTTCTAGATACATAGCATCATCCCTTTAAAAATCTTTTTCGTACTGAAATTTGGGTAGTTTTTTTTTTCCTGTCATTTCGGCTTATAGACAGATTTTGACAAAAAATTATTGATCAAAAACGCACTCTCAGGTAATCACTGATCGACTTTTACTCAGAAATGTATACAGTAGAACCTCTTTAACTCGAACTTCAAAGGAAACGCCAAAAATTCGAGTTATCGACTTACGAAGGGTTTCGACTTACGCGGATTTTGTAAGGGAATATTCGACTTGTAGAGGTCTAAATTCTTTCTGACTTATTTTGAGTTAGAGAGGTAAAATAAATAATAATTCAAGTTACAGAGGTAATAAACATGTTTATTTGCAACTTAAAAGTTATATTATGTATTAAAAAGTCATTTATTATTATTATTATTTTTATTTTTGCTTTAGACAATTCGATCGTTCTCTATCTGTAGCATTATCTAAGCTATAGAGAGCAGAAAATTCTTTTTTTCCGAGTTGCTATTTAATAGAATTGGTTATTTTATTTACTATATACTCATACATTGTTTTCTAAGAAACAATGACTTGCATTGTCGGCAAATCCTTAAAGCCGGTAACTTATTTTTCTTCGAGCTATAGAGGTAATTAGTTTCTAATTATCGAGTTGTCAATTATCGAGTTGTCAATCAAACATTGCTAATGTTCGAAATACAGAGGTCCAATTTTGTTTTCGAGTTACGGAGGGAAAATCTATACCAAAATGGTTTGAGGGGATTGACTCATTATTTCGACTTATAAAGGGTTGAGAATTCTAGTAATGGAGGGTTTGGGGCTTTTAGGGACGGGAACAAAAAAGGTTTGAGGTTCGACTGTATAAGGGGTTCTACTGTAAAAGGGTGATTATAATTAATGTCCCCCTTTCAAAATGCTGTCAAAAAAGAGCCACTCGTCACAATGAGTTCACATTTGAACTGAAGATACTCGAAGAAAGGGGAAACGGTACGGCATCAAAAAAAAAAAAAAAAAAAAAAAAAAAAAAAAAAAAAAAAATTCCAAACTGTATGAATAGATCCGCCGTAAGCGGCCTAAAGAAAGTGAATTCGGCTGCCAGTGATAGTTTGAATCGAAATGGCAAAGTATTTGGTATGAGTTGCGCATTCATCCCCCACTGTAGTATTCAATGTGCATGATTGTTTCGGTTTGCCGTGGTGGATGGGCTTTCCACTCACTGGGTTACAACTGCCGAATGGCTTGAAGTAATTTATTCCCTCAAAAACCGAAACAATCCAGCACATTGAACACTAGTGGGTTGAATGTGCAACTCGTGCCAAATACGTTGTCATTTCGATCTTCAGTTAGAATTGGAATTCATTGTGACGAGGGGTTCTTTTTTGACAGTATTTTGAAAGTGGGACTTTCATCATAATCACTCTATATATTCGATAGTTTTGTTTAAAAGTTTTATTTCAAGGATAAGAAAAAATGCTGAACTTTTTTAAAAAAACATAAATAAAGGCGCACGAATATTTTCTGTATTCGTTGTATATTTTCATGCAAATTCATTCATTTTTAAAATCTTAGAAATGAAATATGATTATTTCATTCATTTTGAGGTTTTCGCATTTTACACCTAATGATTGTTTATGCCACAAATAAAAGGGTGTGTATAAAAATGGGACCGACAGAAGGTTCTTTCCTTAATATTTTGATATTAATTTTGGTAAATTCTTAGATTTTTAATTAAATAATCAAAACAGCATTAAAGTGTCTTAAGAAACAGAAAAGGTGTTCAAGTTTAATTTTTTTTAACAGACCATGTATAGGTTTTGAAATAACATTACTCTTTGTTTTAATTTTTGAGAAAATTGTTAACTAGTGTAAAATGTATAAAAATGTACTAAAATTTTAATTTTTCGAAGAGCAACTCGTTTCAGTCTCAAAAATATGGATCAATCTATGTAAAACAACAAACACGAATAACTATAGTAAACAACGAATATTAACATATGGAACAAAACAAATCAATTAAGGATTTCTTAATTTTTTGTTATCCTGACTCCTTCATGATATTTAAAAATACTTTTTGTTTCAAATAATTACTTGCATCGTAATAGAAAATCCATATTGAATTTGAAAACATTAACAACTACTGTAACAAAAGCAATTTACTTTTAATGTTTTAACAGTATTTTAAAAATTGAGCCAGATTTTATTTTTATAATTTAATTGTTCCAATAATACAGGTTTCCCTAAAAAAAAGAATTAGAATTTTAAATGCTGATAAAGTTCTTTCTCAAGCGGAATTTTATTGACCCAAAATTTAAATTATACACAATCTTAACTTTTACAATACCATATTGAAATCAAAAATTGGAGTTTAAAAACAACAAAAATCACACAAAGTCCGTGTTAAAAAATTATAAGAATGGCAAAAAATGTTTTCGAAAGAATCCTTTTCTAATAACCACACTGGAAATATTTGTATGAAGTGAATACTTTTCAAAAGCTTTGTTTTTCGTTCATTTTACAAAATAAAAAATAAATAAAATGTAATGCGAATAATTCTGTCTCATGATAAAATTTTTAATAAACTTGCGTTGTAGAAGGGAATTAGTATGAGTGAATCCACCCCGGAAATTATTTACCGATTAATTTTAATTAATTAATTTTATTATTTAAATTTTTTTTTACTAAAAATTTTATAATTTTTTACTAATTATTTGTAGCATCTAAAATTGGATCATTTTCTAGAGGTTAAGTGTGGAAGAATAGATATTCTTCTAAATATTGCGGACAAGATTGCATAGAAAATGTTTCAGACAAAATTAATTTTCAATTTTGCGATAACTTTTCATATGAAAACTATATACGTTATATGCTTTGTGAGTGTATAACTTCTACTGCAAAGGGCTGTTCAATTCATTTGGGTAGAAATTGACTCTTCCCGTGTCAGTGTTCTAAAATGGAATTTCTTGAAGGTGAAAGACTTGAGGATAGATAGTTTTGGTGTCTCAATAACTGTGTAGATACCAATCATTTAAAAAGCGACACATTTCGGTAGGGTATGCATTTATTTTTCCAAGCTATACAGATCGTTTATTTTAACATTATTATTTACTGTTTTCTGATGAAATTTCTTTTTCAAACCGTACAAAATACAATTGCTACCATGCTATTCAAGTAATAACTCGATTATTATTTTAGGAAGGTTACTTACCTACCCCTCAAATAACATATTCCATCATAGTTTTCTTTTCAATATTTGCAAAAAGTTTTTCCATTTACTTTGAAGAGGACTTGCAATTTTATTTTCTTGCATGGACCTTTTGAGATGAAAAATTTTTTAAGACTGCTGGAAAGTTCAAAATAAATAAGAATTAAAATAGAATGACTGCCCCAAATTGAGTTAAGGCATATTTCTCACTTTGAAAATGTTTTTCTTTCACGAAAATTCGTTTTAGTAAAAGATTTAGTAAAGTTTTTTTTTTTTTTTTTTTTATTTTTTTTTAGATAAAAATGTATGAAATTCCGCTAGCATTCTGTCAAGGATAAAATGAAAGAAAAAAATATTACTCGAGTAGAACTGATTTCTAGGACTCTGAGGCTTCAAAATTTTTAATTTTCATATTTATCATAAAATTTCTTTGTTTTTTTATGTTTAATTTTTAATTTAAATTAATTTATTTTTAATTTTAATTTTTTTAGTTTATAGAAACTTGTATGTAGAAAATAATGAATGCAACAGTGTCGAGCAACCAGTTATAGTTATAATGGTGGTTATAATAGTGGTGGATCGACACTGGTTGCTAAAACAGTTATTAAAACAAGCAAAATGATGCATCAATGAGAAACGCGTCTATTCAAATAAAATTGCACTTCCAATGAAATTGAAGGATTAGTTGACATAGTTCTCGCACCAATATTAAAGATAAAAGCTTGAATAACATTTGCAGTAAAGACTAATTCGGAGCTTATCAATAAAAGGTAAATGATTAATAACAAAACAAATCAATAATTTAGGAGCTGCTTTGTGGGATTGCGATGTGCTTTTCTGTTAATAAACAAATATTTAAATTTACGATTGGGAAAAATCTTTCTTCTGAAATCTTCCACCAATTTCCAATTTCTTTTAAGCCACCAATTTTCTCGCAAATGAGCCGCTGCAAGACACAAATTCAACTTAACAAAAAAAGGAAACATCTGGTTTGGCAAAAGGCGCAAACGAAGCCATTTTTGCTCTTTCTGAATCTGTCGTAATATACGCAGGGGGCATCGATGTCCCCCTCGTCCACCTCGGGTCTTTTGCAGGTCACGAGTTTGTGTTCGGTGCGTACCCTCGTTCGAAATCGCGGAGAACTCCGCGGTGGCCTTGCGGATGCCGGGAACTGCAGGTAGGGCAGTTGCGTCTTCTTGATGAATTCCCTGTAAGACAATCTCTTCTCTTCGATTCCGGACTCCGGTTCACCCTCGGACGACGAGGAATCGAACACAATGTGGCTGAACTCGAAGAATCCGCAACCCATCTCCTCCTGTGTGAACTGGAAACTGTCTTCGGGCACGTCGTCGCACTTTTCAATCAGATCGACGATTTCGCTGCTCAACTCGTAGGAGAGCGAGCCGTCGGAGGAGTCGAGCCGGAAGCCCTCCCTCTCCTTGCAGTAGGCGTACAGTCCCTCCAGGTCGCGAGTGAGGGAGGGGTGGAACTTCCGCTTTATGATGGCGTACAGGCAGGCGGCGTTCAGTTCCACTGCGCGATAGCAACGTCTCAATGGAAGATAAAAGCACAAGAGTTCTTCTAAAAACGCGCACACCAGTAAGAAATGCAAATACGTCGGATTGTCTGTGGACAGCCTCAGGCATCGCGTCATGGTGAAGAGCAGGAGATTCTCCGTCTTGTCCAACAGTTCTGCCGAGTGCCTGGAGAAGATGGCCTGGAACATCTCCCTGCAGGCGATGCCTATGTGCCACACGGATATGGCCACCGTGGCCTCGAAATCTGTGTAGATCTTGTCCACGAGCTGCAGAATTAAAATTTCGTCCATAGAGCATTTCGACAGGTTGATGAGAACCATGTTTTTAGAGAACATGTACTCCTATTTACCCATTTCCGAAAATCGCGTCGAAATTGCATAGAGTTCAACACCGCGCAGTTCAATCAACAACAGTCGGCAATGGAGGACTCCTCGTGGAAGGAACAGTGTTGGTTCGATCACGGTAGAGTTGGACTGAAATGCGCATGGGCAGAACGTGTTTTTTTAATTTCTGTTTACATCTATGGCAGCACGTCTGATCCTCGTTCGAGGGGTTTTGGACATCTTTGTGAAATTTCAGCATCCAGATTCTGTAATTCACTAACTAAATGCTATAAATTATATAAATCTACATCTTTTATTTTATTTTTACACAACGTTTACCACCATTACATTTTTCACCTACCATTTCAATTTTTGGTAATCATTTAAGATGGTAACTTTTAAATTTTAATCAGGCACAATTAAAAAAAAAAACTTTTTGAAATTTAAATGCCTTTCTTTTAATGAAGAATGCATTTTTTAAAAATTCAGGTCTAGTTTAATGCTATTCTGTGGCCTGATGGTCGAGTGACTAGCGACTCGGTACCACAGGTTTCGGATTCGAGTCTGGCGGTGACATAGATGTCTGTAGTGATTCCGAATTCACCTTGAACCGTAGGGCTCGGTTTAATATGACTGTAGAGCGTTGGACGTAGTGCTGACAGCCCCTACCCCGTAAAAAAAAAAAAAAAAAACATCTTCTGCCTCGAAACTGCCAGTAGGCAGATGGCCTTGGTCCACCATGGGGCTGTTGCGCCACTGATGATGATGATGATGTGGCCGCTGAATTTCATACATCAGAGGCGCGTGGGCTGCTGCATCTTTTAAATGTGTTGCTGTTTATAAACGCTGCGAACTTTGACTCGGATTACTCATGACTGAAATAGCAGATGCATGCTTTGTTTAGGAGAGCTCACATCCCCTTCTTCTAATCCAAAAGAAGGATTTATGATTGCTATAAACATCAGAACTTTTCGCCTCTCGGATTTCGAACTGAGCTTTCTGAGTTCTTTAATTTGACTAGAAAAATTCTTTACGCTTCGTTTGAAATTCTCTTCCATTTTTATGGTGTTTGAAAATACAGATGATTGCTATTTTTAAATAAGCAAAAGAGGCAACTCTGGATTCACCTAATCAATATAAATACTCATACAATTTATGAAAAGTAATTTGTCTTAAAAGAAAAGGATTTTAATATTTTCCATTAGTTTTGCTGGGATTCGAGGTTTGGTTTGGGTTTGCTTTTCGCAAAAAGCAAAAAGAAACAAACTTTTCAGTCAAACCGGTTTTGCTTTTTTTTTTTTTTATTTGTTATACGGTCATTTTGTGCACATGAGGGCTAAACAGGCCGGGACTTACACAGCTTAAAGTGGATAAAAACCACTCACAAGCATCCATACCACCGCCAGGATTCGAACCTCAATCCTGTGGCAAAAGGCCAGAGCGCTAGTCCCTCGGCCATCGGGACGCTCAGATTTAAAAGAAGTGGATTTGAATTCTGTGTTGCTGAATAGTTTTTCTGAACGTGCCATTATAGCCTGTATAGGTGAATCATTGAGTTATAAGGTTTACTTCTTGAAGGTAGTAACAGAAAGGCTGGAGCATCTACCTTGTAGCAGGACGCGGACTTGCATCCTGTAGGATTCATTGCTCTCATCAGGAATGCGATTGGGACTAAATATGCAAGCAGTTCAAGTACTAGAAAATGATCCATTGAGATCTTCTGAAAATGCAATTTTTTTAAAAATTACGTCAAGGACTGGGTCGTGTGGATCATTTCTCTGTGAGCAACCCAAAAGTAGGCTGCACCGACGAACGCTGTTATTCATTTAGCACTACCCAGGGGGCACGTGTAGCTTGAAGACAGGCTACGGACGCGAGTCACACGACCCCCACCACCCTCTACGACCCTATTGGAGACCTACGACTTAAAGTGGATTCCGAACCACTACAAAATCCATGGCACCGCTGGGATCTCATGGAATGCAATAAGCAATTACTATTTCATTGAGAGGTAGTTCTATAATTTTTGATAAATACTTAGCCTATTTCCAAAAAGAAATAAGAAAGTCCGCTTTTCATATTAGTAAAATAAACAGTATGAAATTAATTTTATCTCATTTTTAAAGCAGGATATTTGTATTTAAAATGGATGCGTTTTATTACATTCAGTGCCAAATAGGTGGATTCGCCCAAGATTACTTGCGACCTGATTGTCAATTAGTTAACGCTCTGGGCTTTGGTACCACAGAGTTCAGTTCGAATCCTGGTGGGCACATGGATGTTAGTTGGTGGTTCGGTTTCCACGGTTAAACTGTAGGTCCTGGTCTAATGAGCTGAAGGTGTGCTCAAAATGACCGTAGAGCGACAAACCCACGATTATTCAGAAAATGCGGTCGTCTCTTACTTCACCCGCCCGATCTTTGATTTGCTCTTAAACAAGTAATAAAAAAAAAAATTTTTTTTTAAAGTCAATTTCTACTTTTTCCCCTCTATTGCAGAAAGTCATTTATAAATAATTCTCATTCATTTTTTAAGTTTATCTGATGCCATCCATTATTATAAGTTATATGCAACTTAAATTTAAAAAAAAACTAAAATGAATGAATTAAATTTAATTACTGAATTGATATTTGAAAAAAACTGTATTCACATCCAGTGTCGTCCCCCAACAAGTTCACAAAAATGTAATTGAACTCGAGTGGATGAATGAACGATTGAAAATGTGAACAAGATATACGTAGGGAGAGTGCGAGCTAATAGAGAGGAAGTTGAAAAAGCGATTCACTCACTTAACGACGCTAATCTTAAACCAGCGGTGAATGATGGTGCACTATTTAAAAAAAAAAAAAAATCAGCCCCAAAAAAGTGCGAAATCGGTAAAAACCGGAAGAATGTTAAGGGGTTCCTTACTAAAGATACTATTGTCTATTTTTGAGTCTTTAGAGTGAATATTTTTCACTACAGGATATGACCGACTGGTTCATATTTTTTTAACATAACAGTAGTTTGTTAAGTCAGTGTACTATTGTGCCCAAAAAGTAAGACCAATTATTTTTTTCCAAAACTATTTATTCTTCCAAATTTATACCATCACCTTCAAAAGTAATCCCCCCTCGGGACACAATCACTTTACGCCAACTTTTTTCCCAATCCTCAATGCATGCTAAAAAGTCATCGGCGGGATGGCCTTCAAAGCGATCAATTGAGTCAAAACGGTCTCTTCAATCGACTCAAAACGGTGTCCCCGGAGGGTCTTTTGTGTTTAGGGAATAGCCAGAAGTCACACGGTGCTAAATCAGATACGGGGATTCACGGGAATCACGGGGCTTTTGGAACAATATGGGTTTCATTTTTTGGTGAAAAAGTCACGCAGAATCAATGCAGCGTGAGCTGACGCGTTCAGTGTTTTTTCGGTACCCATCGAGATTTCCCGTGTTGAGGTCCGAAATAGAATTAACCGATCCTTCCGAAATTCCAAATCATCAGCAAGGTCTCCAATTGTAAATCGATGGTTTGCAAGCACTCAATCTTTAATTTTTTGTGTACGAGCTTCGTCGGTTGAGGCTGATGGTCTTCAACGCGTTCTCTGCCTTCTTTGAACTGTTTATACCACTTCTGAACATTTCTTTCCGATATAGGAATGCTCACCGAATGCCTTCTGCAGCATTCTATACCTTTCCGCAAACAAAATTGAATGCAAGTTCTTTGCTCGATTCATTCAGACATTTCAAAAATCGCCGGAATCAATTTTAGCGTCTCAACAAAGCCAAGCATAACTCAAGAACTAGTCTATATTTTGACGTCAAATTGCACATAGATGTCAAGGACAGTGCCAGCAACCTAAAAAGGAGAAAAAAAAAATTGAAATTCAATAAGCTCGGGAATTTCAATTTTTTGGACACAGTAGTATACCACATACGTTGAACAGAGGAATTGATTTAAAGAGTTCATGATTAATTTAAACTGAATGTCTTAACTTTCGTCACATCCCCACCTCAATGTTTTGTGAGCTCGTGGGGGCGGGGGCGGGGGAACGAGTCTTTTGGGCGAGATTTTCCTGCTTTGTCTGTTCGTGATATGCGAAAGTGAAGCACTGAGCTGACTGATTTAGAAGGAAATAAAAATGGCGATTTTAAAAAAAAATAAAATGACACAAAATAGTAACAAATTCTTTATTAGCTGCAAATTAAACTCAGCATTAGTTACATCAGATGATCGGGTTGTTGACTAAAAACAAACTTAAAAATGTAAACATAATATAAATTTTCTCATGCAAAAGATCAAATTAAATTAGCCAAGCTACTGATATAAGTCTGTGATTAACAGAATTGTGTTATTCACAGAAAAAAAATTTCCACCGGCATGTAGAATTATTTTATTATACTTATAAAAAAAGGTATATAGTATTAGCATACTTATAAAAAAAAGGTATATAGTATTAGCATACTTATAAAAAAAGGTATATAGTATTAGCATTACTTTATAAAAAAGGTATATAGTATTAGCATATTAGCATACTTATAAAAAAGGTATATAGTATTAGCATACTTATAAAAAAGGTATATAGTATTAGCATACTTATAAAAAAAAGGTATATAGTATTAGCATACTTATAAAAAAGGTATATAGCATACTTATAAAAGCATACTTATAAGGTATATAGTATTAGCATACTTATAAAAAAAGGTATATAGTATTAGCATACTTATAAAAAAGGTATATAGTATTAGCATACTTATAAAAAAGGTATATAGTATTAGCATACTTATAAAAAAAAGATATATTATTAGCATACTTATAAAACAAGGTATATATTATTAGCATACTTATTAAAAAAGGTATATATTATTAGCATACTTATTAAAAAAAGCATATATTATTAGCATATTAAAAAAGCATATATTATTAGCATATTAAAAAAGCATATATTATTAACATATTAAAAGCATATATATTAACATATTAAAAAGCATATATTATTAACATATTAAAAAAGCATATATTATTAACATATTAAAAAGCATATATTATTAACATATTAAAAGCATATATTATTAACATACTTATTAAAAATGCATATATTATTAGCATACTTATTAAAAAAAGCATATATTTTTAGCCTACTTATGCTTATTATACATTAGCATACTTATATATTCATTACTTCTCTGTAACAGAAACGCTAAACGGCATCATAAATGTAATACGAGGATCATTTATTAAATTGGGAATAAATTTGTGGGTTCATCAGTAAGAAGCGTTGTATTCACTCTTTCACATGCTAATAAAGGTAAAAAAATCCCCAAAGGTTCCCCAATCTTGCTTAAAATCTATTTTATTTTGTTTTACAAATCATTTCAGAGTTAAAACTTATGATTTTTACTGCACTGGTAATAAAAGAAATTTTTTTAACCATTATTTATAGGAATTTTTTTTTTTTTTTTTTTTTTTTTTAGAATGTAAAAAATATTCGTTACTTACCGAATGCAGTAAAATAAAAATCACGAATTATGCAGACATTTGCCTTCCAAGTAATAGAAACAGTAAAAATTTTTTTCAATTGGGTTATATTTATATGATTTTAACATTATGGCTAATATAAAACAAATAATACTCATTTAAGAAATGTCGTACATTTTAAAAATTGTGGAATAAAATGCAAAAAATTGATTTTTAGAATAAGTTTTATAAATATAGAGATGCCAATTTCTCATTAAAAAATACCACAGAAAAAGCTTTCCAGAGTCTTAAAAAGATATTTTTTTAAATCGCACTTATCTTCCAGCCCAAAAAGCAATCAAATTTCTGTCTAAAATAGACAAGTGTTTCACGCAGCTCGTATTACAATGCAGACAAAGCGAACCATTTGAACTGTCATGCAGATCATAAAGATCGTATAAAACTGGAACGTCCTGATCACGCAAATTGAACCCATCTTCAATAGAACGTAGCATTGAAATAACCAAAAGCTTATTTACTTTGCCAATTGCAGCAGGAATGTAATATGAAGAATCCTCCATTTCAGATCCACTGAAGTATTCCTCCGAAGACGTTTCCGTTTCAGATTCACTGAAGTATTCATCTGAAGATTTATGTGTTGCTGGTGTCAGACTTGAAAGTTGGTTTGTGCTCCATGCTTTGCTTGTGGGATCCTCCTCCCATGGTGCGTAAGTGGCAGAACTTGAAGAATTGTATTTTGCAGAATAAAATGCCGAGCTGCTTGATGGGTCTGTTGTCTCAGGAAATATCCGTTGAACGTTTCCAAGGGCTGCTTTCCGAGGCATCGCAAGTTCTTGAGAGTGAATATCACTCGAAACCGCCCTCTCTGGCACGAATGGCGTCTCTGAAGATGTTGTTGATTTCTCTAAAGATGTGTCGATTTCCATCATGCACAATTTGAATAATTTTTTTTCGTCCTTTTCCAGCACAAATCTTTCAACAGGAATTTGGTTGCAGTGTTTTATATATTGATCAGCTTTCCATTCTGTGTAATATTCTACAATGTCCACGCCGAACGCCCGCAATCAAGATAAGTATTTATGATCTCGCACAGATTCCGCACTGCCAGAAAGCGTTCCTTGACGTGAGGGTAAAAATACCTGTCGATAACAGAGAGCAGACACACGGAAGTGAGGTGCAGCACTGTAGCATTTCTTCTTTAAGAACGAATAGCTCACGAATTCTGTGAGAAAGGCGCACACCATAAGAAATTCAATGTCCGTTCCGTGGGGAGACATCATCAGACATTGCGTGAACCCGAACAAGAGCACTTCTGCTTCAGATTCACAAGTTGTTTTCCAGTGATCCTGGAACATGCTCCAGAACTTGTCTCTGTAGGGCGCAAATGAACGTGTTGCCTTCGCTACGTCCAACTCCAGTTCGCCAAAACGGAGGCCAGGGTCGCAGAAGTTGACCAAAATCACATTTTTCACGAATCTCAGGATTTTCCTTTTGACCAAGTACGACATTTCTAAACTCTGCGTTTCTGTGAACACTCTACTTCGCTCAAGGAGTTAATGGACTAAACACGTATCCAGAAGCTTGCATTCTGTTGGACGACAGCTTTGATTGGTTGCTGTACACATAATATCGCATATATATATATATATATATTTCGTTCTAATGCTGTTAGACGTTTGTCGTTGATGCCTTAAGGCAAGTGCTGCACAGAATTACTCACTTTGCCCTACCCGGGAGCGTGTCACTTGAAGATAAGCCACGGACGGGGAGTAACATTGCCGCCGCAACGCTCTACGATCCTATTAGGACCGGGACCTACAGTTTAAAGTGGATTCGAACCACTACAAACATTCATGGGCAAGCCGGGATTTGAACCCGATACCAATGGTACCGACCGCCAGAGCGCTAGCCACTCGGCCATTAGGGCCCAACATCGCATATATTATTTCCTGTATTTTTCAATAATATCGACAACCACCACCATCTGGCCATTCAAGAGATCGAACACTATGAACCGCACTCTAATATTAAAGATCCTATTAATATTCTGCGCTAACCTACCTAAATTAAATTTTTGAATGCTTGGACTTTTAATTCTCACGATTTCCTTTTAACCTCTGGGCATTCCCAATGTTTTCATTCTTTTATGTTTGTCCCCACCGGAGATGAGGCCCCTGATGGGACCAGTGAGGTTCAAGGATCTTCAATATCATATCATTTCCTGACCTCAAGAGAACGAGGGGGGAAGCGATTTCTTTCCGAATCATGGCTTAGGTGGTTGAAGACATGGAGTGCCCCAGTGGTTGAATTTAACTACTCGGGGATCATACACGTCGATCCTTTAAAGTGGCTATCTTATTTTAAAGTATTTATAGCATTTACAGTCGTTCTTTTCCTGATCCCAAATGAGAAATTCTTCGTCACTCATGGTAAAAGAGACAGGGATTATTATTATTTTGCGACATCGAAGAGTTCATTGTTGTAATATTGATGTCATACTACAGTCATATCTGACTTGGAAAAAGGCGATTGAACTTTATTTAATCACGGATGTTTAGTGCCAAAGGGACCGATATATATATACAAGTTTCTGATTTTCACCTCTGTGTGTTCCGCCCACTTCTCGCCTATATTTACCTGGTGTTAGTCTATGCTGCTAACCATGATACTAAAATCCTGGAAGTTCTGCAAAATATCCCCATCAGACCAATAACTCATTCAAACTGGCTCTAGAGATAGGATATTCAAAGATCTATCTCCCCCTGCTACCTCTCGGGGTCCTGATGGCCGAGTGCCCAGGCTCTGACTCTCGGTAACACAGGTTTCGGGTTCGAGTCTCTGACGGTGCCATGAGTGTTTGTGAGGGATTCGGAATCCACTTTAAACAATACGTCTCAGTCTGTTTAGCCCTCGTGCGCACAAGATGACCGCAGAGCGGCAAACCAAACCCTGCTACCTTTCAAAGAATACTGGAATAACTTTCACAAATATTCTAAAATCTTCTCATTGTTCTATAATTTTTCCACCCACATCCAGCCATTCAAGAGATTGAACACTATGAACAGCACTCTAATTTTAAAAGACCTAGGAATATTCTATAATATTTTTCCACCCACATCCAGCCATTCAAGAGATTGAACACTATGAACAGCACTCTAATTTTAAAAGACCTAGGAATATTCTATAATATTTTTCACCCACATCCAGCCATTCAAGAGATTGAACACTATGAACAGCACTCTAATTTTAAAAGACCTAGGAATATTCTATAATATTTCCACCCACATCCAGCCATTCAAGAGATTGAACACTATGAACAGCACTCTAATTTTAAAAGACCTAGGAATATTCTATAATATTTCACCCATACCAGCCATTCAAGAGATTGAACACTATGAACAGCACTCTAATTTTAAAAGACCTAGGAATATTCTATAATATTTCCACCCACATCCAGCCATTCAAGAGATTGAACACTATGAACAGCACTCTAATTTTTAAAAGACCTAGGAATATTCTATAATATTTCCACCCACATCCAGCCATTCAAGAGATTGAACACTATGAACAGCACTCTAATTTTAAAAGACCTAGGAATATTCTATAATATTTCCACCACATCCAACCATTCAAGAGATTGAACACTATGAACAGCACTCTAATTTTTAAAAGACCTAGGAATATTCTATAATATTTTCACCCACATCCAGCCATTCAAGAGATTGAACACTATGAACAGCACTCTAATTTTAAAAGACCCTAAGAATATTCTATAATATTTCCACCCACATCCAGCCATTCAAGAGATTGAACACTATGAACAGCACTCTAATTTTAAAAGACCTAGGAATATTCTATAATATTTCCACCCATCCAGCCATTCAAGAGATTGAACACTATGAACAGCACTCTAATTTTAAAAGACCTAGGAATATTCTATAATATTTCCACCCACATCCAGCCATTCAAGAGATTGAACACTATGAACAGCACTCTAATTTTAAAGACCTAGAATATTCTATAATATTTCCACCCACATCCAGCCATTCAAGAGATTGAACACTATGAACAGCACTCTAATTTTAAAAGACCTACGAATATTCTATAATATTTTCACCCACATCCAGCCATTCAAGAGATTGAACACTATGAACAGCACTCTAATTTTAAAAGACCTAGGAATATTCTATAATATTTCCACCCACATCCAGCCATTCAAGAGATTGAACACTATGAACAGCACTCTAATTTTAAAAGACCTAGGAATATTCTATAATATTTCCACCCACATCCAGCCATTCAAGAGATTGAACACTATGAACAGCACTCTAATTTTAAAAGACCTAGGAATATTCTATAATATTTCCACCCACATCCAGCCATTCAAGAGATTGAACACTATGAACAGCACTCTAATTTTAAAAGACCTAGGAATATTCTATAATATTTTCACCCACATCCAGCCATTCAAGAGATTGAACACTATGAACAGCACTCTAATTTTAAAAGACCTAGGAATATTCTATAATATTTCCACCCACATCCAGCCATTCAAGAGATTGAACACTATGAACAGCACTCTAATTTTAAAAGACCTAGGAATATTCTATAATATTTCCACCCACATCCAGCCATTCAAGAGATTGAACACTATGAACAGCACTCTAATTTTAAAAAGACCTAGGAATATTCTATAATATTTCCACCCACATCCAGCCATTCAAGAGATTGAACACTATGAACAGCACTCTAATTTTAAAAGACCTAGGAATATTCTATAATATTTTCACCCACATCCAGCCATTCAAGAGATTGAACACTATGAACAGCACTCTAATTTTAAAAGACCTAGGAATATTCTATAATATTTCCACCCACATCCAGCCATTCAAGAGATTGAACACTATGAACAGCACTCTAATTTTAAAAGACCTAGGAATATTCTATAATATTTCCACCCACATCCAGCCATTCAAGAGATTGAACACTATGAACAGCACTCTAATTTTAAAAAGACCTAGGAATATTCTATAATATTTCCACCCACATCCAGCCATTCAAGAGATTGAACACTATGAACAGCACTCTAATTTTAAAAGACCTAGGAATATTCTATAATATTTCCACCCACATCCAGCCATTCAAGAGATTGAACACTATGAACAGCACTCTAATTTTAAAAGACCTAGGAATATTCTATAATATTTCCACCCACATCCAGCCATTCAAAGAGATTGAACACTATGAACAGCACTCTAATTTTAAAAGACCTAGGAATATTCTATAATATTTTCACCCACATCCAGCCATTCAAGAGATTGAACACTATGAACAGCACTCTAATTTTAAAAGACCTAGGAATATTCTATAATATTTTCACCCACATCCAGCCATTCAAGAGAGATTGAACACTATGAACAGCACTCTAATTTTAAAAAGACCTAGGAATATTCTATAATATTTCCACCCGCATCCAGCCATTCAAGAGATTGAACACTATGAACAGCACTCTAATTTTAAAAGACCTAGGAATATTCTATAATATTTTCACCCACATCCAGCCATTCAAGAGATTGAACACTATGAACAGCACTCTAATATTAAAAGACCTAAGAACATTCTGCTCTAACCTCCTGTCTAAGTTTATTATTTCTTGAAATTTCATCCCCTTTACATTCCTAACTTCTGGGTATTGCCAGTGTATTTAATCTCCTATGCTTGCCACCCCATGAGATGAGGCATCTGACCGGGCTAGTGTACTCCAAGCATCTTCAGCGTCTATTATATATATATATATATATATATATATACACAGAGAGAGAGAGAGAGAGAGAAGCAAGCAATTGAAGCTGTGTCTTGAATGACGTTACAATCTGATTGACCTCACTCATTATAGCATGTGAAAAAAAAAAGTATTCAAATTCATAGTTTCCGCACTGCTTGTTGAGCACTTCGCCTGAATGCCACATTCATCGATATTCAGGACAGATTCAGCAGAAGGAATGCTTTCATTATTAAGTCGAGGTTTGGTAGACTTGCAGGAAGTTGAGTAGAAAATTTTTCATTTCTTCATCCATTTCAAAAATACAACTCAATTATACAAATTAAAACATCCTTTGTGGATAATATGGAAAAAAAAATATTTAATCAATTCATTTATAGTGAGGAATCATTAATCCGATGCACGAAAAACTGCTGTTTGTGATTAGTTTAAAAAAAGCTTGCGTGATGCCAAGGCTGTTCCAAAATAATTTATTTTTCACATAATGAATCGCCATTTTTTTCAAAAACAATGTTTTTGTTGAAAGATTTCAAAATGCGTCGAAAATGAAACAAATTTTATAATGCAAGGTAAGTATTCACATTCTTCTTGCAAGGAAGAATTCGGTTGATACGAAATTTGGATACGACTGAATACAAGGCATGAGGTTTCCTTAAGATTTGGTTTGTCGCTCTACGGTCATTTTGTGCACACAGGCGCTAAACAGACCGGTACCTACGGTTTAGCGTGGATTCGAATCCCTCACAAACATCCATGACACCGACAGAATTCGAACCTGACAGAGTTAAATAGTTCTAGATTTTTACAATGTGCGTTTAGTATCATTTTTATTATTCTATCATCTATGTTGACATGTAAGAATAATAGTAAGCGCAATAATAACTCATTGTGTTTCAATTTTCACCCTCAAAAAATGTCCATAGTGGGTCTCAATCAAATAGGGAGATCTATAATTTTACATGGGGGCGGCGGGTTAGGATCCCACTGGATCATTTTGTTGACCACCCCTGTTTTAGAATCTATTAGTGTAGTATTTGAAAAAAGTGTCTGCTTCATAAACGTCGGGAAGAACTGTTTTCAGAGTTAACAAAATTTTGGAAAGCGGTATTGGTAAATAACTTATCTAATGGATTATTTTGGAATGATGGTTCGGGGAGAATAATTGTAACTCAGGCCTATGCGTTATGATTTTCAAACATTTTCTGATTCAGTAAATAGTGCAGAAAAGAAGCCACAAATGCTGTTTCTGTTCATGGAATATTGGAAGGAGATGAACAGTGTGTCTAGCATCTAGTGTTTGCCCTTCTGGTGCTGGTCCAAACCCTAAACTGCAGTGGAATGAAAAGACAGTTTCGATAATAAAAATAAGTATGTTTCATGCGTACATCCGGAATAAACTAAGTAATTTTAAGGAGAAAAATTTTAAAGCAGTTTTCAAGAATATTTTTTTTTTATTTCAATGCAGCCCTCATCTATATGACAAGAATACTTAAAATAAGAAAAATGAAAATAAGAATAATAATTCAAAATAAGAAAAATGATGTAGCATAGAAAAATATGCACTAGAATGGATATTTCATAGCATTTCACCAATGAAAGTAGGTGTAAACGGAGGAGTTCTAACCTTATATCCAAACTTTTAAGTCATTCCACGCCGAGAGTCATTGAATGAAACACTGAAAGTTTCACAAAAGTATTTGATTTGCTTATTGAAAATCCAGTGGACGGCTTACCAATTGCTGGAGTGCTAGCCAATTGGCCACGAGGTTTTCATTAAAGTTTCGCTGATAGAATTGAATACAAATTGCCTACGATCTTTTAATTTATACATTTCACATTCTGATCATGGCTTGGACAACGTTGAAATATCGAGAGAAACAAAAAATATTTAAATTTTATTCCAGCAAGTATGGATTTATATACATTTATCCTTAGTATTTAATAAACATTATAATATTTTTTTTAAAAATGCCAGCCTTGTAAGTCTACCTGCCTTTCTGCTCTAACTTCTCATCCCCAGCACATTTTATATTTATTGAAACGAGCCATGATCGGCTCATGTTTGCAAGAAGTCAAAAATAGGTAGTAATAAAAATTTCTGACGTTTAGTGATTCGTATAAGTTTAACGAAAACATAAATAACAATAATGTATTTTTAAAAATTTTATTGAATCAACATCAAAACAAATACAGCTTCAAATTCAACTAAGTAAATGTCCAAAATAACATGAAATATTGATTAAAAGGACAAATTATTTAAAAAGGTAAGAACTGTATAAATAAGAATAAACATAACCCTATTCCATAAAAACAAACCCCGCCCCAAAAACTCGATGGCGTGACAAATATTTTGTTCTTGCCATACAATTTTTGCGTAACTTGAACAGTTCAAATAGCCTTCAGAAAGTAGTGGCATGGCAAAAGGCAAAAGCCACAGACGTAACCTTTTGATATTCGGTAGTAGCTGTCGTAGAATGCGTCTACATTGGACTGATTTACATTGAACGGCGAGCTTGCACTTACTTGCACCTTGTCTAGTGTTGACTTCAGCGGCTCGGTCGTTTTAGAGGCTGCCTGAGGCTTAGTTTGAAGACGGCGATAATCCACATCGGTTGGTTCAAAAATTTGATGAAGGAGCTCAACATCGACAATATGCCTGTTTGCTATGGCTGATCTGCCTTGCAAGCCCGCGGGCGTTGCACAGGGGGTGGCAGATTGATTTGCAGCATTCAAATCTTGCGATTGTTCGAAAGGTTGAGCAGTGCTAGGGGCTGGACAGTAGGAGGAAGGCTGGTTTGCATCAGTTATAGCAACCCTTGACATTTCAAGGGACGGAGAAGAGGTTGGCCTGTAAGAAGGGGGCAGATTTAAATTCCGTGTACGTGCAAGCGGCGGATGTTGAGGAGCACTAGGGGCTGGATAGTAGGAGGAAGATTGATTTGTATCGGTTAAATGAACCCTTGACATTTCAAGAGATGGATAAAAGTTTGGCCTGTAAGAAGGGGGAAGATTTAAATTCTGCGTATGTGCAGGCGGAGGTGGTTGAGGGGCACTAGGGGCTGGATAGTAGGAGGAAGGCTGGTTTCTATCAGTTAAATCAACCCTTGACATTTCAGGGGATGGATAAAAGTTTGGCCTGTAAGAAGGGAGCAGACTAAAATTCTGCGTATGGGCAGGCGGAGGACGGTAAGAAAGCGATAGATTTGGAGTCGAATAAGAGTTAGAGGGGGGATGCAAAGTATTCAGGCGGGGATGATAACTCGTTATTGCGGGCAGGGCTGCTCGTAGATTTTCCAAAGAAAAGTTTTGATTGTACATGATTGATTGGCCTGTTATAAATTGTGGTGCAGCGGAAGTATGATTAGTTCTAAGAAATTCTGGACCATAGAACTGTAACTCAGGAGCAACAAAGGGATCTCTAAATGTTGCAGGGGAAGTTCTTTGCTCATTGGCTGGAGATTGACGGCTGACTGGAAATCTCTGAATATTCGTGGAAAGGGGGCCTGCTTTCAGAAATCTTGACTCATCAACAGCAGATGGTCCTGGTTCGTGTGAATTCTGCAATCTATCTTCTGCGAGAGAATTTTGTGAAAAATTCGAAGAATTGACGTCTTCAGATGTGGGTGAATTACTTTCTGAAGAATATGCAGGTTTCCTTCTATACGATATATTTTGCGGAGGTTTACTTGTTTCGGATAAGTTCTTTCGAGAATTTGGCGATGCATTTGAACTTTCTAACGTGTCACATGATTTCGTTTTCTCTGTTACGGCATCTTCCGAAACTGTCTTCTTTTCCGATGTCGACGCTTTAATCCCAGTAGTACCGTCTTTGTCGGTCGTTGCCAGAGATTTAGATGAAATATTCGCGTCGAAATCACTCACATGGCGGCTGAAAATAGTTTCTTCTTCGGGTGTGAATTCAAATCGACTTTCGGAATTAAAGTCGGCGGCTTTCTTTATAAATTCAAATGCAGGAACCTCGGCCAATCCTTCTTTTGCGGCCTTCCCCTGTTCTCTGTCTAAACATATACACAAGTGATCGCATAGCGACCAGAGAGTTGTCAAAGGTTCTATCGCATACTGCGGGAAATGTCTGCTAATGATGTAGAGCAAACATATAGAGCAAAGATCCAGAATTCGGTAACATTGTCTGTACGAAAACCAATAAACTGCAACTTCATGCATAAAAGAACATATCAACAAAAATGTTTCATCCGTTGGATCTTCACATAGCGTTAAGCATCGGGAGAGAACAAAATTCACCAGTTTTCTCTCGGAATATAAAATGTCGTTTTCGTTTTTGTGGAATATTTCGGCCAACGTGTCTCTTAGGGAAGAGCCAGCTTGCTGCGCTACTCTCGCCACAGCCAGCTCTAAATTAGTGAATGTCCCAAACTTCAGATACTCACAGAGTTTCTGCGAAACTGACTTGTCCAAATTTATTAAAAACAAATTTTTAGCTAATTTGACGATATCGTCGCTCATTTTAAAAACTGTAGATGCCTTCTTGTTTTCAAATGACAAATCGTAGCTCCAAATTACAAGCGAACTCTGTTGCCTTCTGAATGACACCAAAGTCTTCTTTTGAAATGTTGGAAAGAAATTAATTTGATTTTTGCAATAACTGACGCACTACATCCTAACAACAATATGCTTATAATGCATTCCTTTTCAATTTTGAGTTTCAATACGTCAGTGCTTGAGCACGTACTCACGTTTGGCCCATCAACCAGGTAGATCACTTTTTGGAATGAAAAATTCGAGTCCTCTGTCCAAATATCCAAGCATGGTGAGGACACTTTCCAGCTCAGAAACTCATCTCCGACGTGGCCTTCCTCCCAGATCCTGAACTAAGCTTCCTTGGCGTAACACAAGAAGCTCAACGTTCTAGGTCTGCATAGCAATGGTAACATTTAGAAAACAATATTCATCCTTTTTTAAAATTTGTATCTCTTGTTTGCTTTTTTCTTGTTCTGATCAGCAAGGATTAGGCCTCCGACTCCAGTGCAAAAATTGATTGCTGAAGCCAATACGAAAAGTTCCCTGTCAAAGTCGGGGAGGTTTGGTTTGGTTTGCTGCTCTACGGTCATCTTGTGCACACGAGGGCTAAACAGACCAGACCTACAGTTTAAGTGGTTTCCGAACCACTCCATTCCACCCTGGCTTCATTCCTACTATTGTAGGAATGAAGAAGGGAGAAATAGTTTTATTATTTCTACTATTACTACTATACCACATCACTGTGCCTAAAGCTGAGTGGCCCCTTTACATTTGAGAGAGGATGTGGGTGAGAAGAAGTCTGATTGGGCTGTGTGACGCTCATCGGTCACAGGAGATCGGGACCTACGTCTTAACGTGGATTTCGAACCACTCACAAACATCCCTGCCCGTGCTAGATTCGAACCTGAAGCCAGTGATACCAAAGAGAGAGCGCTAGGCCAATTGGCCACTGAACGCAAGCCAGGAGGATTTCAATTTGCAGATCTTCCCTTGGGTACGAATGGGTGGATACTTCGCTCCAAATCAGCGACTGTCTCTGTATTGCCCGATGCATTAGAAAAAAGACAAACAGTTAATAACGTATTTAAAGTACACTCATGTCCATAAATTAAGGATAATTCAGAATCATACAGAAATTGAACTCTAAAATAAAAATTTCACCTGTAGAATTATCACACACATCTTGAAGAAGAATATGTAAATTACAGGAAACCACCAGATGGCGTGGATAGTAAGTCACAATGACGAGAGTGTAAGAGAGGGGTATATAAGGAATGGTGGCAAAGAAGTAAAATTGTTCACAGCGCTTTAAAAGCCTTTCAGTGCAATAACCGCATAGTTATGGCACAAAGGAAGCTTTTGGATGATTTTTACGTGGTAGAATTATCGGACGACTGGAATGTGGACGTACCCAGCTGGAAGTATCCGAGGAACTTGGAATCGCCCATAGTGTCATCTCCAGGCTTTGGCAACGATTCCAAGGGATGGTAATGTGAGTAGATGTTACAGTACAGGTCGCCCCGAGTTACAACGCCGAATGAGGACCGATATTTAGCAGTTACTGCCAAAAGAAACAGACGGAGCACAGCATCAGACCTGTCTCGTCAGCTCTCTTCAGCTACCGGTACCGCAGTTTCAAGGCAGACCGTGTACAGACGCTTAGGGCACATTGGTCTATATGCTCGTAGGCCTGTCAGATGTGTTCCACTTTACCGCAACTCACTGTCGCCTGCGATTAACCTGGAGTAGAGAGCATGCATTGTGGACACCACAACAGTGGTCTTGTGTGATGTTTTCCGACGAGTCCAGGTTTAGTTTGCAGTCTGATTCTCGCCGGACTTTTTCATATGGAGAGCGCCAGGTACCCGTTACCACCAAGAGAACACCATTGAACGACACCGTTACGGTGGTGAGGATGGCTCGTTTGGGGAGGAATTATTCTTGGTTCCAGAACTGACCTGCATGTTCAGAGTGTAACGATGACAGGCGACATCTATCGGGATGTCATTCTGGAACAACATGTACGTTTGTTTCGGGGCGCCGTGGGTGCTGAATTTCTGTTTATGGATGACAACGCCCGTCCTCACCGTGCAAAACATTGTAGAATGCCTTCAATTGGAGGATATCACCCGCATGGATTGGCCAGCATACTCACCGGACTTGAATCCAATAGAGCATGTGTGGATATGCTTGGCCGACGAATTGCAGCCCGTCAACACCCTCCCACCTGTCAACCGGAACTTCGGAGGGCATTGCTTGATGAGTGGTGTAATATTCCCCACGATCAGATTGATAATTTGATACTCAGCATGCCTAGGCGTTGTAGGCCTGTATTGCATCGTCCTGGAGACATACTCCCTATTAACCATCATACTAACCATGTTATGCTGTTTTTTGTAAATAGGTTCTTTTTTGAAATTTCCTCCAGGAGTAAAAATCGCAATTTTATTAATTATGTCAAACATGTAGCATCTTTTTTGCTCTTTTACCTTTTGTTTAATAAATAGACTTTACAAATAAGTCAAATTTGTTTTGCTTCTGTCTCTTTTTTGCCTGAACTTCATTTACCACTCTATTGTTATTTTGTGCAAAGTTTAAGCGCACTAGACAGGGACCTGCAGTTTAACGTGGGTTCCGAAGCCCTCACAACCATCCAATACCCCCCGCCAGGGATTCGAATCTGAAGCCCGTGATACCATAGTCCAGAACGATAGCCACCAAGGTGGAGAAGCTCCACATTTGGGAGTTCCACAGTCCCGAAGGGCTGTATTTTTTGGTTTGCAATATACAATGCAGTTGCCGTATAGAATTCTTGCTATATTAAGAATAATTATTTAAAAATGCGAAACACTGTAGATATTTTTTTAGAAGAAGTAAATTAAATAAATAAAATTAACGATAAGACTTTTAAAGCAGTATTCTGCGTGATCTTTAAACTAGTTCATGATCAATAAGATTTTTTTTCTTTCTAATGCAGCGGGCAAACACTAGACAGTTTGGTCTTTGGATGACTTAAGGCAAGCGCTGCACAGACGTTACTCACTCTGCATTACCCAGGGGGCGCGTGCAACTTGAAGATAAGCCCCGGACGCGTAGTCACATTGCCCCCGCAATGCTGTACGATCCTTATCAGAACTGGGACCTACAGTGTGAAAAGGATTCCAAACCACTACAAACACACACATGGCACCGCCAGAATCGATCCCGAAACCTGTGGTACCGGAGCGTCAGAGCGCTAGCCACTCGGCCATTCAGACCCTGATCAATAAGACATTGATTAATATTAAATTGAGCTATCGAAAGCGCCTGTATAAATAATCCAAGTTGTTTTCGTGTTTCTTTTTTCGTTAATAGCAGGACTTTATAGAGTTTTTGTGAAGCCAGAGAGGGATGCTTTCAATTTCAGATCTTTGAGTAGATTGATAATGGAGCCAAAAACTGATTGGTTATTTTTCAGAATTTTATATATTGACATAAGACGAGGTATTTGGGGTCGGAGTAATGCCACTGACATCTTGGGAAAACGATCTTGAAGGATTAATGACTTGAGCATTGAATTGCTTTGAGATTTAGGGTGAATTATTTTGGAAATGGGCCTTTTTAGTTGTGGTTTGAGACAGGCCGGACATCCCCCTCCATGATGGCATGACTTTTTGAGCTTGACAATTTATTCATATTGATTACCTTTCTGGTAGTTTTTAAATTCCTTCTATATTTAAGCTCACACTCTCCCTTTATATATCCTGTTAAAATTTTCAATTGTTCATAAAATACTTTTTATTCCTCCACTCAAGTTAGAATACATTTTATTTTAACTTGTAGTGGATGACACTGAATGTGAATACAGTTTCTACCAAATATTAATTCATTCATTAAATTAAAAGTTCATTCATTTAGTTTTTAGATTTAAGGTGCATGTATCTACCCATAGAGGGCGCCAGATAAACTTAACAAAATGAATGAACATTATTCATAAAAGGACTTTCTGCAATAGAGTGAAAAAAATAGGAATTGACTTAAATTTTTTTTATATTACTTGTTTTATGCTGCACTCTCCTGTGTGGTGATTGCCCTCCCATTTTAGGCACCTTGCGATTCTATGATAATTGATATACTCGAATGGCTGTAAAGGTTACAGTGAAAACACTGTACTACTGTGTTTTTAAGAATAAAATTTCTCACAACACAGTAAATTTATAAAAAAGTCTTTACCTGGAAAATTTCTTATGTTTTTTTTATTCTTCGATTCCTTTTTACTAGATAACAGACAGACAAAAGATCTTTGTTAATGAACTTTTCAGTTGTGCTTACTTTTATTACTGAAAAAGTTACGGACTTCTTCAAGGCAATTTTGTATTTCATTTTGTAAGGACCTTTTGGACCCGTAAGGACCCCATTTGTTGACAACTTTTTTAAGGGACGTCGTCGTGGTTTTGACTTTATCGCATAATATTCAAATGCTGAAGCGACTGGGAAGTTTGTGGAATGGGAGGTTCTGATTTGGAAACCTGCGCGCTTTCAATAACCTGGAGACAGAAATCACTTTTTTTCAAATTTAATTTTATAAGAAGCATTTTAGAGCCTTCAGGAGAAAACAATTAAAGATTTCTTTTTTGTTTTATAAATCAGTGAATATGAAGACAAGAATTATTAATTTTAAGTGATATCCGTTTTTGTAGGTAATTTTATCTATTTTCGTTGTTTGAGTTCTGTAAAATTCATCTTTAAACAAGTAGAAATACTAAGAGCATCAACATTCAAGCATTATTACTAGAATTTAAAAAAAGCTCAACAATACGTAA
>BPLR01016150.1:0-100793 GCA_021605095.1 Caerostris extrusa | reverse complement strand
ACTGAAGGTAAGAAGCACTATTACTAGTTGAATTGAATTTTTTCACGATTACTGAAACATTACTGAATGTAACTAAGAATTTTGTTGCTTCTTATAAAATATGTTTTTTTTCTTTTAAATGTACTGACGCACGTACCTGTGCACATCAGAAAACTTTTTCGAAAAGTACGTCAATCCTAAATGTTCCAAAAGACTGATTTTGTTCAGCGATTTCAGTTAAAATATCAAAAACCCATCACTTTCGGATAAACGGACATTTGTGAAACTATCTTCTTCAGATGGTTCTGTGACCCGAAATGCTTCAAAAAGCTTTGTTGGCAAGAGCTACAACCGCAAGAAGGGCTCCGATGGCTCGGTAGTGGTAGAGATTTTTCGAGCTCGAAGGAATGGAACGCGAAAGGAAGCTTCCCGGCAAACTGGCGGGCAAGCTGTGCCAGGTTGTTCAAGAGCTTCCTTTATAAGGACTTTATCAATTTTCGAAAGTGAATTCTCGAAAGTTCTTTCAGAGAATTTGCGTGCCTGTTGAGAACGTTATAACATTTCTTTTTGTACTCCCAAATTTTATGCACACTCAAAAATTTGAAACCCAAGTTTCGAAAATTTCATCCTATATATTACAGAGATTGTGCCTATATTTTTCAAAAAATATTAAATTCCCCCATATTTGAAATAAGTTTGCCCAAAAAGATCAGTTCCTATGATTCCTGTTAGCAATGATAAAAAAAAAAAAAACACTTTTAAAAGCTGACCATTTAAAACTTTTTCCAAATATTAGAGAGTTTTTGCATACCGTACGTTAGTTACCGTAGGACGTCCGTTAGCTTTTTTCTCCCTATCGCGCATGCTCATAGGAAATTATGTTTCCTATGAGCATGCGTAAGAAAAAAAGCTCTCTTTACATTTAACTAACATTTTTAAAACTCTATTATATTGACGCGTTACTGGAATTGAATGGAATGAAATGTTGCTGGAGTTAAGTGGTTGGGAAAGGGAATTTAAATTGTTTCACGCATAGTTTCAGAAAACTTCCGGTGCCAATCACAATCACTGTTTCACTCCTAAGCATTGGGGCTGGGTTCAATCCACCAGCCCGGATTGAACCTCAACCTAATGCTTAGGGTCCAGATGGCTTGGTGGCTAGCGCTCTGGCGCTCGATACCACAGGTTTCGGGTTCGAATCCCGCTCTGCCATGGGTGTTTGTAGTGGATCCGGAATCCACTTTAAACCATCGCCCCGATGCCTATGATCGTAAGAGCCCATTCAGTTTTCTCACCCACATTCCTTCCGAACTGTAAAAGGGCAACTCAGCTTTAGGCACAGTGATGTGGTGTGATGTAATAGTAGCAGTCACTCGGCCATCAGGTTCAGCTGATTTGATATGAGTGAATTGTTCAGTATTTTTGAACCTGCATATTTTTATTAACAGTTCTCTAAAAATTAGGGCATGTCTATTTTCATGAAATTTTTAATGCATAGTTTAAATTAGTTGTTTTTATTTTTCAACGCGAATGATAAGTTTTGTCCATTCTTCAATCTTCTGATAATTTATCTTCTGTTTCTCGTCAGTTCTTCCAACCTATAATTATTGGATGTATACGTGTGTTTATGTTACAGTGCCCACACAAAAGACCCTGACGGATTGAACTTCAGCTAATACTCACCAGTGGTGCACATTGCCAATGAGCACGATTCGGGCCAAGTAAGAAGTAAATAGATAATAGGCATACATTTAATATTCAATTGTGATCGTTTTACAATTGTAGAAAAGTTTTTTAAAATGTTTCCATTGCAGAAAAAGCCTTCTTCATCAGTAAATGTGAATACAAAGAAAACATGTAAGCATTATTAAAAATATTAGGAATTATACTCATTTTTTATAATTATAATTATATATTAGGAAGAATAACTATTCTTCAAAGCAGTAGCTAAAATCAATAATGCAAGAAAAATGAATAAAATAGGCCCAAAATTGTTTTTAAAACCGAAGAATATTCAATAAAGCTCTGAATTTTTTTTTTTAGTTAACTTATTGTTATCCAAAACTGAAATTCATTCTATCATCATGTCCTATTTCTTTTAAAAACGAATTTATTAAAATTGATTAAAATAACTGTAAATAAAAGAAAAACATGGTCATTGGTTGAAATTTAGAGTACTGTACTCCTGAGGAAGTCGTCAATCTTGCAACCCTGAATATTTCGCCAATAATCCGCAACTTCCTTTACGGTTACAATACTATCATTAGAAGAATTCGTAACTTCTTTTTCCGAATAATATAATAGTTATTTTATTGCTACTTTGCAATTTGCACAATTTTTATTTACAGCAAATAAGAACAGAGATATTTATATCCTTTTAAATAATTTTTCCGATAAAATATTAATTATTCCGATAATGGTCTTATAACATATCTCAGCCACTGATCAGAATACAAATAATTTTTTATGATGTTGCCACTTATGAAAATATGAAAGTTATAAATTTTTTTACATTAATAATTTATATTTGATTATCAAATTATTATTTTCTTTTTAATATTGTTGACATAGTTAAAGTTAGTAACAGTCGTTATTTGATTCTTGAAAAAAATGTTTTTTTTTTTTATAATTTTTTTTTTTATTAGAACGGCGTTAGCTCAAACGAATTAAATTTTTCTGTGGTTTTTGTCATTGTCTTTTTTTTTTAATGCTGGTGTAAAGTTTTGTGGCAACAGTTATTTGAATTCGCGCGGTAAAATGTAAGTTTTTAATTTTAGAACTTTAGTTCATGAAGAAAACGACCGTTGGAACGTATTAAATTTCAGTGTATTAATGGTTGATGGAATAAAAGATCCTTTTCGCTTCCAAAATCATTTTAATCAGAATAAAATGTAAGTTGTTCTCTGATTTCTTATTTTTTTTTTTTTTTTATAATATTGTTTTAATATTAAAATTTAAAGCGAATTCGGCATCGTAAACAACATGAAATATTTTTTTGACACAAAAAAAAAATTGCCATATAAGCGAATAACTTTGGCATAATTTTATCGTAATAGCGATTATTTTCGTTGTTAAAATCATAAATTTTGTGAGTTAGAAAAATAAAATTCCACATAATAATTTGGCTTAAAAGCGATAAAATTTGAGTGTAAAATCAATTTAGGAAGAAAAGTTTGGCAAAATAGTGATATATTTTGGCGTTAAAGTGATAACATTTGGCGTAAAAGCACATCATTAAAATTTGCTATAGTGGTAAGATTCTGGCGATAAATTTGGCGTAAAGGCAAATTAGGCATAAATTTTTTAGTGCTTAATAAAAATTAGCGTAAAATATGTTCCTGAAATTACAAATTCTTAAGATATGTATTAAAAGTTTTCTTACTTTTTGCGAACTTCAAAGCTTTTCGTGAGTCATCGACCATATCACCACTGAAGACAAAGTTAGTTTTCCATAGAGTACCGCTTTCAAAAGCATGGAACCAACTATGGCAGACTAAAGATGCATTAAATCTATCAGGATTCTCTAAAAATTTGTAAATTAATACCAAAGTTACGAAAGGCAATTTATCCCACGGAATATCTTCAGAATCTGAATTGGGTGAAAACATTCTTTTTGGAATTTAATGCGTCATTTCGAACATATTGATTTAATATTAATTTTACGCAAGACGATTTTTAAGTTTATATTTATGATGGTTATGAAGCAAAAACTTATTCATAAACAGATTTTAAAAAATGCTTTGTTGATTGTTATTTCACCCAAAAAATCGTTTTGTTTCTTTCAATTGTTCTTCAAAATTGTTTATTGTTACTATCTGTATTAGCAGTATTATTATTCTAATAATGTTCCAAAAAAATTAACATTTATATAATGCATTTATTATAATAGATATAACAAAAGTTCAATAAAGATTAAATTGCATTATTTTTCATTCTATTTTTTTTTTTTTTTTTTTTTGTATTCTATATTATTTCTCGAATATCTTCGGCTAAAATGGTACGTTCGATTTTAAATATTGCTAGTAAACCCAGCATTCTAAATCTGAATGGACATATGAATTAATTAAATATAATTGAAGTTTTATAACGATTTTTGTTTTTGATTTACATTTATTTAACTAAATTGAAATGTGTGTGATAATTCATTTTTTTTTTTCTGTTTCATTGCTGTTTGGTTTTGATATTTTTCACTTCTTCTGTTTGTGAAATTATTTAGTTGCCCATAGGAATTTAATTATTTAGTATTTCTTTTAATAACCTTGGCATTCAATGTCTCAGTACAAAATATTTTTTTTATTTTTGAACAGCAGTCTAAATATGAAAAAAAAATCCAATCTTCACTTAACGTTATAAAAACAACAGAGCTACGATTCGGATTTCGTTCAAACTACTTTCTAAATACTCTAGGCACAAATAACTGATAAATTTCCAGCAAAAACAGTCGTGTAGTACGAACGTACGAACATTGCTTTTTATTTATTTGAAATAAAAATATTTGTTTTTTTTTTTTTTTTTTTAATTTTTTTTTTTTATTTCTTGCTTTGTACCATTCTGAATTGTTTAAAAAAAAAAAATTTTCAAAAAATGTAATTCAAAACATTATTTCAAACCTTTACATATCATCGATTAAGTCACTTGTACGATATTTTAGACATGTTTTTGTCCTCCTCAATTTCAGAGAGAGAAATTTGCGCTTAAAATTATTGTAGCACAAAATTAAGATATAAAAAAATACTATTAATTTATGTAATTAAATTTTAAGATTTAATTTTAAATTTTCTAAATTATTTATTAAAATTTAAATTTACATGGAATCTAAAATAAAAAAATACACAATAAAAGTGCATAATAAAATAGTTCCTTAGTTTTTATTTTATTCAAAGAGAATTTATTAAAGGAAATAATGAATTAATCTTAAATGAATAGAAATAAAAGCCATTTAATTGTTTATATGCTTTCTGGAAAGATATCAGCAATATTTGTTCAATTAATCAATGCAAAAGTGGGGCAAATAAAAGGAATCAAAAAGTGGATACCATCACGTGGGAACTAAAGGTAATGAAGCAGCAGATTCACTTGCAAAGAAAGGAAACTATGTGAATATTGAAAAGAAACAAGTTCCACCAGAATCTTTCAAAAATATATTTATAGAGAAATTTTTAAGAAACTGAAAGATAATCTCATAACTAAATCTGAAGACGAAAAGTGGCACACTATTCAAAACAGCTGGAAAATCTTTAACACTAGACCACGTAAAGAGGCGGTTGCCTACTTTCGATTAAGAACCAGACACGATTGCCTTGCGGAGCACCTTAACAGGATATGTGCCCTCGCCTCGAACACGTGCCCAACATATGTAAAGCTGGAACAATGAATTCAGAACATTTTTGAAATGTTCAGGACTGAACAGGGAATCACATCGCCAAGTAGAAGTCTTGCAGTTTTATTGGGAGGCCAGGGGCCTCATGGACTGAAAAAAGTGTCTACCCCCTTTATTTACTCTCTCCCCCTTTGACTTTTTGTGGTGTGTGACACAAACTAATTGTCGATTGCTGTCTTGCTGTATGTTTGCTTTGTTCTACTTGTTCCTTCTTTGTGTGTGATCCTTATTGTAATGGATTGATTTTCAATAATGCCATGTGTTACAATATGACACAAAATAAGACACAATACTGAACAACACAAAGTAAATTTATTACATAAACTTTAAATTCTTTTAAATTTCTTTCTTGAAATGATATATTTTAAATATGTTCTCCGTATGCTTCTTTCCGTCTAATTCTTCTCATGCAGTGTTTCTCTCATTGTAACCCCTGTACACAATATATATCAGTATATAGTTAAACATCAATAATTAGAGAACAGATATCTCTCAACAAATACACAATACACACACACACATAGATATTTTACAAAAATTGGGGGATATGCCGTTAAACAATTCACATAACATAAGCTAAATACTTGAAGATGAACAACCATTTCATGTCGAAAGGGGAAAATGAAATCTGTGCATGGCAAAATTGCAAAAGAATTTGCTTCTTCAATTATTTCAAGACAATTCCATACACAATTTTATTTCCAACATTTGCACAAAGATTTATTGCTCTTTGAAAGTGAAATGTATAGTAATTTTAAAGTGGTGAATGCATTCTGAAATTTTGTGATTGGCTTGATTTTTAAAATAATTATTATTCAGTGATGATTTAAAATAATTATGATCTTTATTTTAAAATAATTATCATTCGTGAAGTCATTTCATAACAAATGCCCTGAATAAGTTTTGTAGGGGGGGGCATCTCAATATTACAGAATGAAAAAACATAGGGTGCAATTATTTTCTTATTCTTTTGGCTTCATTTTAAAATAATTATTTTCAACATTTCGATCTTTTATCATAAAGTAAATGTGAATATTAGTTATTAACCGTGACAAATGTAAAAATCAATCCTTTTATTTTATTATTTATTCTGAAATTTTCAGCGAGAAATTAGTAGCAGTTTTTAATTTCGTTGATCAAACAATCCGATTAAATTTCAGAGCACATTTTCAGTGTACTGCACCACTGATTTTATAAGAATCATTGAGTGACAAGACATTAATCATCGTAACGTGCAATAAGTACAGACACCTATACACATTGACATTGCTGTAGTTGTACAGCAATGACTATCACAGATGACAGCTTTAAAGAACGTTGTTGTAGACAGACTTATTGCAATGCACAAGCCTTTCTTCCGTGCAGAAAGTGAAGTCATTTCATAACAAATGCGCTGAATGAGTTTTGTAAGGGGACATCTCAATATTACAGAATGAAAAACATAGGGTGCAAAAGGTCATATGACATTTTAAAACAGTTATTAGCTTTTAATAAATTTAAAATTCATTTAACATAAATTCTTAAATTTATATTTCTATTTTTGAAAATATTTATTTTAATAGAAAATTATTTTTTAACAATTTAGTTAAATTTAAATTATTTAACGTGAAAAAAATTTAATTAAAATAATTAATTAATGATTAAAATAATTAAACTATTTAATAATTTAATAAGACAACATAATATTAACATAAAAAAATTGGAACAAATATTTAAAATTATTTTCAGTTTTTAGTATCAAAAAATTTTGGCTTTTTAGAAAAATCCAGAGATATTTAAATATTTATTTTAATAAATATAATATACAATATTAATAAATATATAATATAAATAATAATACAATATAAATAAATAAAAATTATAAATGTAAAACAAATAAAAAGTGAGATTAATTTTTTTCAATATACTATTCATTTACATGTTTATTTTTAATGCGTTTAATTTACAAAAAGCAAAAATTAAAATAAAAATTTCTTTTCTTATAATATATTACATAACGTTATTTTTCTTGCATTCCGTAATATGTAGATGTCCCCTTAAGTGTAGACATAGCTTGCAAAATTTGTTGGTTGCGCGGCAGCAGGTGCAATACTTCTTATATATAGAGCAGTACATTAAACCATATAGCCACGCTTGTCATCCTCCCCCTCATTTCTGAAATGGTTTCATCCAAGTATTCAGTGATATGCATACATTTAGGAATGCAAAACAACAAAGACAGAAGCGTGTTAACATCACTAATACCTACACAACGAAATTTAGATGAAGTTAATACGAAAACTTGAGACATTTGTGACAAATCAGTTTCTTAACTGCCATCTAAATCTATAAATATTTTAAAACATGAAATATTTTTTTCCACCAACAGCAAGCAAACCAACACAAAAAGCCGAATTTTCATCATAGATTCGCTCAAAACTTGTCATTTCTTTCAAAAACTTGAGAAATCAAAAAATTATTATTATAATGTTACTGAAAAATTAAGCCTTAATTAAATAACATTATTTAACCTTAAATTAGCTTACTAGTGTGTTCATTAATAAATGAAAAGTGCTTATGAGCAATATTTTTGGCATTTCTGCAAAAAGCATGATGTCAAAACAAAAAAAAAAACTTGATAAATAAATAAATTTTATTTTTTAAAAAAATTTCTGTGCTTTAATTATCAAAAAATATGTGTAAATTTTCATTTTATTTAAAAATTATAAATTGACGGAGCAATAGGAAGGCAATTCTTTTTTTTTTTTGGAGAAAAATTGTGCTTCTTTAGATATTAAAAAATTGTTCTATCTAACCGGAATCGATAACTGAGTGATCGATTAATTTATAAAAATCGATATTAAGGACTGCTGCAACTGAATGGATAAGTTGATGTGCGAAACAAACTACATAAAAACATACATATCTCTCATTAGTTTTTTAATGGTACAATCAACAACATCGATATGAATCCGACACAAACTGATAAATAGTCTCCTCTTTTGCCTTGGAATGGTAACACAGAACAATTATTAGACGCCAGTGAGTAAAATGTAGAATACACAGTTACACGAAAAAGCCCCCTCGCATAGAACAAAGCATTGGGATATCTGAAAGAAAATTCCAATACATTTGAGTCAGTGTATTTTACTCGAAAAAGCTTTCTACAATCTAGAATATTTTCTACAATTAAAATTACAAATCGCAAATATAAACTTGATATGTTCTATGGTAAAATCACAGAATAGGGGCAGTTGGGATTTGGTGTCAAAAAAATCTTTTCGACAAAGTGCGCCAAGTAAGGGGTTGCGATTGTAAGTGAAGTGAATTGCAAACAGTACAAATCCAATTTCCAACGACCCCAATTTTGCGAGTTGGCCTATTTTATTGTTCATATTTCATATTCTTCTAAAATTCAAATTCTGATTCATCAGAATTTAAAAATAATCATTATCAACTTTTTATTATTATATATTTGTAGCTGTGTGGATTAGGGTTCTATGTTTATATATTTATAAAGGTGTTGCAATTTCTTGTAATCAAACAAACATCTCAGAAAATAAAGCAGTTGAAAATCAAAACTGATTTCCGAAATTGAAAAAACAAACAGCATAAAAAAAGGCCTCAAAAAATGAATTCGATAAACAAGTGTTAAATGTATGAGTATTAAATGTATTTAAAACAAATATTAAATAATATAAGTATATATATTTATACTTGTATACTCGAATATAAATATGAGGAAACGGAAGAAAAGGACACAAATTAAATTTATTTCAAAAACTGCTGAAATACCAATCACTAAGATTTTGTCTTTACACATTCTTTGCTTTCAAGAGTAAACAAATTGAAGATGCACATAGAGAATGCACTGTAGTTAGTGATTTAAAGACATGCTTCACTATGTGTAGCTGTAAATGGTCTTCCATATGGATGTTACAGATGTGACTAAGACATGTCACATAGAACACAAAGAAAACTTTGATTATTTCTTTTATAGGATGTTTAAATTTTTGCTTCCTTTTGCTTTTGTAAGGGCTAGAGACCAATATATATATATATAAATCCGATCTGTTCAAAAAATAGCCAGTTTCTGGAGAAAACAAACAACAAACTTTTGTTGCAACTGCGAATGAAAGCAATAACTTTGTGCGATTTTTGATTGGCGAGGATCTTGCGAAATTTCAAAGCGCCAGATGGTTAATAATAAAAGTTTATAAAGATAGCTGAGATTAGTGAAATTATCAGTACTCGTGTATTTATTGTTGGAATGTTTCTTCCGAATGGAAGCAGAATGCCTTTGATTCCGTTCCCCAAATATGTGTGCTTATCATCCTATTCACCTTTGTTGGTGGATAGGAGGATAAGCACATGCAGTAGCACAATAAGCATACACAAGTTACACCACAATGCATTACACTGTTGAAAATTTGATGTAGCTTTGTCTCCTTAATACTGACCATTGGGGAGGAAAGGTTTAGGCTGCTCTGCGAACTCTGATCTCCGGCTCCTCCTCTTCGGCCATGAGGCTGGCCAAGCCGTAGAGCCTGGCCACATCCTCGGGAGAAGCGTAGGCCTCGGGAACCTGCACGACGTGGCCCCACTTACCGAACTCGCTCTCTCCGGCTCCTCGTCGCCGGAGAAACGACCCAAGTCGCGGTTCCTGCAACGCAAAATCAAATGGATCTGAGTATTTCCAACTGCATACTAAAACATTTTTATTGACAAAATAACATTTATTTTAAAATATCGGTATCTGTGCAGCATTCTAGGTCCGAGATTTTAAATAATTTGCCTTAAATAAAGCAAAATTTTCAACTTAAACCTGCGCTGCCGAGAATTAACAATTTGCCAGTATCAAGTCACGTACTCTGTATTTCATTTCGAATTGTCTGGCTTTCGGAATATAAACATATTAGTGTTTCAATTTTCTCTATATCTTATCAGTTATGTTTAGGAACTCTACTTTATCACTTAACATTGATGAAATAAGTGATAAAATGTGTTCAAACATGATAGATTTATAAAGACTGAGAAGATAGATTGATAAAGATTTATGAAACCATTTCAGTTTTTCATTTATTACATTTTTTTTTTATTATACCTATCAAAATGAAATATATATTTGTTAAACAATTCTCGATTTTTTTTTTTTTTTTTTTTTTTTTGTTTTTGGTCTTTCCGTCAAGTTACAATGATACCATGCGGCTTCCACAAGTCTGTGCATCTCTGTTTTAAACTAATATCTAAAAACAACAATAAAAATTCAGAAAACCGTAAGGAAGTTGAATTCCCTTACCCGTTGCTGAAGAGCCGGGATCGTTTCTTATAGCCGGGGATATACCGGTAGTCGATGGGGTAGAAGTAGGGGGCAGATCGTCTGGACACCCGGAACACGGAAGGTACGGTGTGTCTGTTCAGCCAGCTCTGGATGGCTTCCTTCTCATCATCTCCGCGAGACCTAGAAGAGAAAAAATCGCTATAAACAACTGTGGCCTACAAACCGTACACCAATATTTAAAGTTTTTCAATTATAATTGTAAATACTTCATTTACATTTGTTGCATCAGAAAATTATAGAAAAATCATAATGCAACAATTATAAATATCATAATTTCTTGTCTATACTCAAAAGAATTATATGTTAGAAAGGAAAGAGATCTGGAAGAGAAAAGCCACAACAAACAATGGCTGCCGTACCCCAAAACTTTAAGGTTTTTTCATCTGTAATTGTAAATATTGTATTTATATTTGCTGTATCAGGAAATTATAGAAAACCCATAATACAACAATTACAAATATCATAATTTCATGCCTATAATATAGGATTACATGTTAAAAATTCTCTGAGGAAAACACTTAATAAGCAAAAGCTGACTGTAATCCGTATTCCTAAATATTAATTTTTTAGTGTATAATACTCATGTTATAGGTACAAAATTATAGAAAAAAAAACATAATACAACAATCGCAAATACCGTAATTTCCAACATATAATCCAAGGATAATGTATGTTAAAAAACTAATGACTCGAAAAACCGTAATAAACAATAACGGCCTATAATCCGGATTCTAAATAATAAAATTTTTAAGAGTATTATCCCCGGATTATAGACAGGAAATATATAGAAAACCAATAATGAAAATATCGTCATGTCTTTACTATACTTTCCTTTCCTATATATATGCTACAATTTGAAGGTGAGGTTTATAGGTCGGCACATTCCATTAAAAATTTTTTGGAAGATTCATAGAAATCAATTCTATAATATACTACCCTAAAAGACTTTTTTTCTCTAAAATGCACATTTTGTACAATTTTTATGTGTGAGAAAAATGAACAATTTTCTAAGCATAAAAAGAAATATAATAGTTGTAGTGGATGGAAGGGAGCATGAGATTTATAAGATTTACCAAATGTATTGTCATACATCACACATCGGTGTGTGCAAGTGGATGACAAAGGATTCGAATAAAGTTATAAGAGTTAAAAAGCTTTGCAAAAAGTATCAAATGAATGAACTATGATGCTCATCAAGACTTTCACCTCTCTATATAAAGATTACTGTTCATTGGGAATGGGAATATATATATATATATACACTCAAGAGCCAAACCATTATGACCACCTGTCAATAACGAGTTGGCCATCTTTGGCGCTCAACACAGCTTCAACCCGCCTTGGCATGGATGCCACAAGTCCTTGGTAGATGGCCGGAGACAGATTGTACCAGATGTTTAAGCAACGGTCACGCAAATCAGAGATATTGCGAATTGGGGGTTTTTGAACTTTGAGCTGCCGTCCCAGGACATCCCAAATGTGTTCTATCAGATTGAGATTCTGGTGAGTTAGGCGGCCAGGACATTAACTGGAATTCAGCATCATGTTCCTGGAACCACTCCAACACAATTTTAGCCTTGTGACAAAGGGCGTTGTCCTGTTGGAACAATCCATTTCCAGCTGGAAAAACAGAGTCCATGTAAGGGGGCAACTGGTCCGCAATGATGTTCAGATACCCTGTATCCTGTAGCATGTTAAAATTCGGGTGCGATTCGTTCGTGGATTATACGAGATCTTTTACTGATTTACTTTGGACTTTTACGTCTGAGGTTTACACAGCGCTGTGGATTATAGGCAGAAAATTGCGATTACTATAATGTCAGGCATGCACAGACTTGTGAAGATCGCGGGCCGCATATGTTCACTGATACTTGACCTCGGGCTGCTCAAAGAAATAATAGAAAAATATCTAACATAAAAATGTGTTTCATTTCTTTATATATAATAATAAATAAATAACATAATACAATAAAAAGGAAAGAATCTATAACAGAATTTACCATGCGACATTAATTTAATAAATGTTTTGAATTCTTTTCGACTTTGGTAGTTATTAACCACAAAAGTGGCTAGTTAAACGGTTTTCATTTATTGATATTCATTCCAAAATATTTGTTAACAAACATGTTCTTCGACATTTTATTGCATTGTCCATTAAAATAAACAAGCCTTTTGCAATAAATATCGCAGAAATATAAAAAAAAAACATATTACAGGGGACCTTGCATCCGACTTGTCGATGACTAGCATGTCATTGACAAAATCAACTATTCAATTAAATGAAATATTTATCTAATATTTAAATATTTAATCTTTATTAATCTAAAGCTGTATTATATTCCCTATTTTAATCAAGATATGAAAGTCTTTCAAAACCCTATCAATTACATTTTTTTCAAAAAAAAAGTTACCAATTAGTTTTTAACTAAATAGGCATAAGGCCGTGCATGCTTTCCTGTGTAATGTAATTCTTTTTGACAGAAGTTAAAATAAAATCATACAATTTTTTTTTTTTCTATCGCAACACAATCAATGAACTGCAATTCAAAAATGTTTAAAATGTTTAACTTGGTTAACAAACATGTTTTAAATGTTTAACTTAAAAAATTCAAAATGTTTAACTTGGAATGAATTTCTATGTTTTGATGAAATTAGGTAAGTTTCATATTTAAATTAAATATTTGTCGAAATATATGTACATATCACTTTATATACAAAATATTTTAAAATTTATTATATTATTGAATGATAAATTTTATTTTACTGGTGAATATGCGCAAAAACGGTATATTATAAGTTTAACACTTATCATCCAGGATAATGTAGACATCATAGTAAGTAAGATTATGTATCTGCTTTTGATTACATCAGAATTGCTACTAATGTCCACTCATAATGAAAACAATCCCAAAATCTATAATCCAATTAGGTTGGTTGACCGGGACCTTTAGGCTAATTAGACCGGGACCTAAAATTAATGCAGTTAGAGTAGGGTATCGTCGTAAAAAGTGGATGTTTTCCAAAGCTAACATATTAAAAACTTCATTTATTGAAAAAAAAAAAAAAAAAAAAAAAAAAGTTGTTGAAATGTAGATTTTAAACTTTGTACAAAGCAATGAATAATGTTCTTTGTAAAAATCACATACCCATATCCTTCCATTTCCGCATATCGGGAATTGGGGGCATCAGCATCAGGTTGTCGACATCCTCCATGTTGTCTCCTTCCAGGGCCTCGGTGTTGTCCTCCATCTCGTTGCCGGGGTTCAGGATGCCGAGGTCGCGGTGCTGGAACACGTACGGGTAGCGGTATTCGGGAGCGGGAGTTTCAGGATATCCAGAGAACCGTCCGGGGATCTGGGCAGAAATTTGATGTTCAATCAGGGCAATTCAAAATGCAAATTTGAGAGTTAATTAGTAGAAGTATTAATTTTATCAATTAAGTATTAATTTTTATCAATTTAAAAATGCAATTTAAGAAGTATTAATTTTATTAATTTTTGTTGATTATTAATTACTTTTATTAAAAAATGCAATTGTAAAAACTTAAAAAAAAAAAAATTAATAAAAATTTAAATGTTACATGGGAGAAGATTTGGTCCACCAATGTAAATGCTCACATAGTTTGCTTCAACGCATTTCCCAAATTTTGAAATAAGAATGATAAACCCTGACTGGTATGCAGGCTACAGGTATCACAAACCCTCATGCAACAGGCATTGCCACCGGGGCCATAGATTAAAGGCAAGCATAATGTGCTGTAGCAGAATCCTAATATTTATATATATTACACTTACTGAAACCATCACAGAGCTTACTTTTTTTCTGCCTTCTAGCAAGAGCAAAATAAAAACGTACTTATACAAATCTAATCAGTTGACAAACTTTATTAGTAGAATACTACATCATCTCATCAAAATCTCGGGAAAAGTATTATATTTCTTGTAAAGATTTTCAGAGAAAACTGCCTTAGATTTACATGCCTTATGAAATGCTGAAAAGTTCTAGCAAGCAGGCATTCTATCACAATCGTCATTGCTCGTTTCAAATCACAATTTCGATTCATTTGCAAAAGAACTCCTCTATAGAATGCCACTAGCGGGGACTCGATTCGGATCAACTAGCTAGCATTCAGGCTACTACTACTGGGTCACAGTCATCTGATGTATCTATATCAGAGATGCATAGACTGTTCGAAGCCGATGTCTTTCTTACTGCCCACTTAATAATCTGTCCATTTTACTTTAAAAATATAATTGGTAACTTTTTTATAGTATATATATATGTTTGTGTACAGAGTTTGATGGAAGGCTAAAAGAGGAAACATAATCCAGCCTTAGGTTAGCAAAAGCAGTAGATATTTAAATATTAGAAAGATATTTCATTCTAATATTTGTAAAAAAAATTTATTCAAAATTTGTAAAAAATTTTATTCAATATTTGTAAAAAATTTTATTCAACGTTCAATTTCAGGCTAGAAGATTACATTTTTTTTGTCAATAACTTGCTGGCCTGTATGTAGGATCCGTATCTAAGTTTTCAAACAGGAATATTAAAATGTCGATGAACCCTTCTGATGATATGAGGATCGTTTTTATTATATTATCATTTCTTATTTCTTTTACTGATTTCTTCTTAAGAGCAAAAGCAGAGATAAAGCAGATAACGCGAGCATAAATCGCAAAGTCAAGTTAAGTCAAAATGTCGATGAAAAAAAAACAACATTTGACATATCACTTTTGACCTTTATTGATGGACTTTTAAATGAATGTACTACCACGCTTGAAAACTTTATTTAAACTTTATTTTTTATCTTCATATATATATAATTCTTCTGTATGTGTGTAAGTCACAGAATTCTTCCTAAACGGCTGGACCGATTTTGATGAAACTTTTTGTGTGTGTTTCAATGGGTCCCTCGATAGTTTAGATTTACAACTGGGCCCGGTAGGTGCTGCGATCATATACCAGGAATTTTTTTTTTCCCATGTCAGGACAACGTTTGCCGAGTTATATATAAAAATTAAATAAATTACATGCAACCTTCAAAGTCTGTGCCTCCCAGATCTACATACACAATTTGACAACTTCCTTTTGCTTCAACTTGAAATATGCAAAATCTATGTCTATGAATGGATAAAAGTTATATATGCGATTCTAGCTGCCATTTCCTACAGTCCAAACTGTGCAAAAAGCTATTTCTATTATATATCTACCCAAGAGCATGTATCTATAATAGAAGACATAAAATTACGTACGTGTCTTTTATTTACAGTCTGTGACCGACCACTGAAGATGTGGGGATTCATCTGCAAAAACACAAATTCAACTCTTTCACATTTTTTTTTTTTTTTTACTACTGCTAATTCTAAATTCGGTCCTTTACTATAACAATGGTGCAAACCAGAAGAAATGTGCACAATGGTTAAATAACAAAACAATCATTCATCAGTGAATACATTGGTTCAATTTGCATACAGTATTTACAAAAACATAAAATTAAACGAGTTTATTTTATTATGTAATATTTCATATTTATTCTCATATAAAATATGCTTTAAATTTTAACAAAGCAAATATAAAACATACACTGAAGTGACAAAAAAGTCATGGGATAGCAATATGCAAATTTTCAGATGGCATTCGCGTAGAATAGGTATAAATGCGCAGCGCTAGAGCTTTCATTTCTGTTCAAGTTATTCATGTGAAGAGGTTTTGACGTGATGATGACCGCACGACGGGAATTAACAGACTTTTGAACGCGGAATGTTAGTTGGAGCTAGACGCATGGGTCATGCCATTTTCGTTATTTATTACATTCCCAGATCCACTGTATCAAGAGTGTGCCGAAAGTATGAAATTTACCGCCTGCACTTAACGACCGAGACCGGCCACGTCTGCAAAGAGTCGTAAAAACCGCAGAAATCAATGTGGGACGTACAAGGGACTTGTCTATTAGAACTGTGAGGAGAAATTTGGCTTTCTTGGGCTATTCCAGCAGAAATTTATGCTGTCGCTTGCAGCGACTTTGAGCATATCGGTTGGTCCCTTTGAAAAACCGTGCCTGGTCCGATGAGTCACGATTTCAGTTGGTAAATGGTAGGGTTCGAGTGTGGCGCAGACCCCACGAAGCCATTGACCCAAACTAAGTCAGCAAGGCACTGTTCAAATGGGCTGTTTTTTTTCATGTCATGGACTTGGTCCTCTGGTGCGACTGGACCGAACATTGACTGGAAATGCTTATGTTCAGCTACTTGGAGATCACTTGCAGCCATTCAAGGACTTCATGTATCCAAACAACGATGGGATTTTTATGGATGACAATGCGCCATGTCAAGAAAAACTGTTCGCGATTGGTTTGAAGAACATTCTGGAAATTCCAATGATCTGGCCACCTAGATCGCCCGACATGAATCCCATCGAGCATTTATGGGACATCATCAAGAGGTCTATTCGTGCCCAAAATCCTGCACCATCAACGCTTTCATTACGGACGTCTGTCGAGACAGCATTCAATATTCCTGCAGAAGACTTCCAACGACTTGTTGAGTCTATGCCACGTCGTGTTGCTGCACTTCGCCGGGCGAAAGGAGGGCCGATACGATATTAAGAGGTATCCCGACTTTTGTCACTTCAGTGTATTTTGTTTTCTTATTTATTATATTTATTCATTATTAAGCTTTTAATTATTTAAAAAAATTAAAAAATACTTATTATGGTTTGATTTATATAGTTTTTAAAAGATTAGTATATGTTTCCTAAAAATTTCAATTATTTTCTTGTCACTAAGTCGTTCTTTGTAATACTTAATTTATTTACAACGGTAAAAGAAAATTTAAAATAATCAATATAGGTGTTTTTTAAGTTTATTAATATTAAACTTTTTTGTTAGGCAGAATAGTTTGAGATATTATTTATTTAAAAATGTTGAAGCAAGTGAAAAAAATAATAAATAATGCGGGAAAAAAAATTAATTAGCAAATCTTCTATTCCCTAATATTTAACTATTAATATTTTAATTAATATTTTTAATTAGGGAAGGAAAATTATTGTTTAAAATTAATAAAAAATATAATTAAATAATTAAAATTTAATTTCCTGACTTATGTAATAATACGATTAAATTTGTCTCGATTAAATTAATTTAATAAATTAATTCAATTAAATTATTTTAAAACTAATTAATTAACTAATTAATTAATTCCTGTACAATGTAAGGATATTTTACACGAATACAAAACAACCGTTTCTAAAAATATTTTATTTTGTATTCCAATTTAAAAAAAAAAATATTTAAAAACCTAAAAATTGAACGTTGAAATAATTAACGCAAGTAATTAAATAATTACACATAGTAATTAAGCTTTCATTTCCTGGATTATGTAATAATACAATTACATTTAAAACTTGTCTCTGTTAATTAATTTAATAATATAATTAATTATTTCAATAATTTTATTAATATCCTGTATTATTTAAGAATATTTTATACGAATACTACGCGAAAAACCTTTTCTAAAAATATATTATTTTATTCACCAATAGTGTTAAAATTATTTAAAAAAACCAAAAATTAATCGTTGAAATAATTAAGGTAAATAATTAAAATTTCATTTCGTGGCTTATGTAACAATACAATTAAAATTAAGATTTATGCCAGGTTAATTAATTTTATAAAATAATTCATTAATTTGAATAATTAATTAATTTTCTGTATTATTTAAGAATATTTTATACGAATGCTATGCGAGCAACCCTTTCAAAAATATATCGTTTTGTTCACTGTCAATACTAGTCCAATTTTTTAAAAGAAAATATTTAAAAACTAAAAATTAAATTTTGAAAATAATGCACTACTACAGCTTTCTAATTGATATGCCTCACTTTCAAATAATTGCCTCTCACAAAAAATAAAATGTATTTTAATCAAAAAATTAATAACATGAGTATTTAAATATAAAAATTAAATATTAATTAGCTAATTATAATTAATTACTAATTAATGCATTAACATATTTAAACAATTCTATTCATTTAAATAAATCAAATCATTTCCAACTAAAAATCAACCTCAAACAAAATGCCAAACGATTCCATTCATTATTCAACATTTTCCTTTCACAACTCACCCATTCCTAACCCTTTGGACACTTCTCGTGACAACGTGCACGGTTGATCAACCCCGATCCATCCTTTCGCCAGTGCAGCTCCGAATGACCTTCATGGCACCCTCCCATTGCCAAAATTCGGCAGGTTGTCCTTCAGAGCACAGGTACTGAACTCCTGCGACCTTCAAGGGTCCTCCTGCAACCTTCAGGTTCCCCATGGCCTCAGATCCCACTGGGATTCAGGGCCATCTGTTCTGAGTAGAAATCAGGCCATTGCCCAAAGTTCCCTTAACTATAGTACAAGGTCTTCACGGGGAAATGTGGGTCAAGGAGGGACATGGAACTTCCGGGCAACGGTTTTTGACGGAGGGTGCCTGTTGCTGCTAAAAATAGAATATCGGAAGAATGGAACTGGTTCATTGGTGAGCTGATCGGAAAAATCTAGGATGCAGGAATATTCGGGTGGCTATTTGAATTTTCACGCAGAATTATTTAAAATAGAAAAAAATACTAATTTTCAAATAACATTGCTTTGAAATGCATTAGAATTTATTTATTGAATATAGTTTATAACATAGTTCTTCTATTCATGAACAATTCAGTAATTCAGAATAATTTATTTTCATATAGAATAAAACAGAAGATTTTAATAGAAAATTATTAAGATTATTTACCAGAATAAATATTCATTAATTTTAAAATAGCTTTCTTCTATAAATCATTTCGTAGAATTTAGATTAATATGATTCTTGACAGAGCTATTTTATTCATGAAATACTCTAAATCAAAATAGTTCAAATAATTTCGTTAAGTGTAGGTAGAATCATTAAAAAGGTTCTTAATATCTATCTATATATAAATATATATGTGTGTGTGTGTGTGTGTGTTTCACTTCGTGCCACAGGTTTCGGTTCTGAGTCCACGGCGGTGCCATGAATGTTTGTAGTGGTTCTGAATCCACTTTAAAACTGTAGGTCCAGGTCTAATATGGCTGTTGGGCTTAGGGCCAACAGCCGTACCCTGTGGAAAGAAAAGCCTCTCTCATTTAGTAATCTGCCAGTAGGCAAGAGGCTTTGGCCCACAATGGGGCTTTTGCGCCAATGATGATGATGAGGAGGAGGAGGATATATATATATATATATTATGTGTGTGTGTACGTGTGTATGTGTGTGTGTGTATGATATATATATATATCTATATATATGTTTGTGTGTGTGTGTGTGTGTAGGATATATATATATATATATATATATGTTCGTGTGTGTGTGTTTATGTTGCTTTTTAATTTAAAAAAAAGGGCAATAGTTCAGGATATAATAAGTGGTTTTGTTCAGATTTTGCATGTAATAAGAATGATTGGAATTTTATTTGGTAAAATTGCATACTATTGATATTGTTATTATAACTTAAATAAAATTCCAATATCCATGCAATGGGCAAATACATTTTTAACTCCTGGAAAAATAATGCTGCATAAATATTTAATCATATGCACACCAACAAATTCTGGAAAAATGCTATAATATTGAACAACTTATCATGCAGACGATATTTAGTCAAATAGTTATAAAATAAATATTTGATTGGTAACATTCAAATAAATGATAAGATAGATAATGTTCTAATATAATTCAAATTTCAATAAATATGCTAAAGAAATTTTATTACTATTACAAAATATTTTTAAAATAATATTCATTGTTTTACATATACAATAATTTGTATAACCCAGAACCATTTATTAATAAACAGATGAATTACAATATCTTTAAGATCACTAAAAATTTCATTAAGTAGAGATTCAGCAAATGAATTTATCCCAAACGATACTTTTATTGAAATATATTTTAAAGACCGAATTATTTCTTTTGAATCGTTTAAAACGATTTTTTTGTTGGCAAATGCTTGTTTTGTTTTTTAAACTGGCAACACTGAAAGTAATTAATATAATATTTAAATTAATTCTTTTTGTAAGCATATTTTATATTTATTTTCACAATATTAATTTTAAATTAATTTACCAACGGATTAATATTAGTTTATTTTAAAACTATTATTTATTACATCAAACTCTAACTTTAATATCCATTTTTCATGATACTTAATTTTAAATTTTATTAAATATCTTTTTTTTTTTTTTAATGTGAAGATATTTCTTGAACTGAATTGGACATAATCAAGGATCTTTTAAAATTGCTAATATTTAATTAGAATACTTATTAAGGCGAATATTTTCTTTAAAACTGTGCTTTATTGTTACAATTTTCAATCGCCAACTATCAAAATTTGCAAGGTTTTAACTATTGATAGTATTGTGTAAAATCGTGTGTATTTAAACACATCTCTTCATCACAAGTCTGTTATTCTAATCTGAATATTACAGCAGTGTTACAATGTTTGTATAACTGGAGGTTATATATAACAGTGATTACATTGTTTGTATAATTTCAAAGATAGCTGATAATACTAAGTCTCACCAAATATAATGAAAATCGATTAAAATTCTTTTTTTTCCTGATAGATTATAATATTCACAACATATGTAGGATATTAGCAGAATTTAAATCATTATTTATTTTACTTTTTATACATCCATATGATAGAAGACGAAAAGAGACAATAATACGAAATTTTCATCAATTTCTTATTAATAATTTTTATGACATTTTGATTTCATTTCAATATAATACCTATTTCGTTTCTATTAAAGTATCGCCATAAAGGATCAAAATTTAATGTTTTATAATTTATTAGATTGCAATGTAATAATGCAGATGCTAAACAACACTTAACTTTTCTAATAAAAATACTTATTTCAAATTTAGTAGTCTATCATGTTATATTGATTTAGTAGTTTATCATGTTATATTATTATTTTACTTAATATAACATTATGCTATTTGAAATATTGGAGATGAATCAATTTTGTAACCGTGTTTCCTTCTACACACTAGCAAGAGGCCTTGAGATTCTCACCCGAGAGAAAGTACAGAGCAACTTCAGCTTTCGCTAGGAAACGTTTAATTTATAGTCTCTCATCCCGGGAGGAAATATATTTAGCACGTCCCGGCGCATGAGTTGGCCTACAGACTCTCATCTGAAGAAGAAGTATATTTTGCGCATCCTGTGCGTAGCTGAGTATCGGGTTTTCGATTAGAAGCGGATTCCTTCCATGAATCTATAATTATCTGTCTTTAAACGTGTTAAATATTGTATGTCTCTCATTATATTAAAGCTGTGAGTTCTCCAACGTGTGCCTCAAGTATCTCAACCCAACCACACCCAGTTACAATCGGGTTGCCCAATCTTCACACTGCAATTTATGTTTACAAAATGTATGTTTTGTATGAAAAAAGTTATTGTGTATTTTTATTTTTACCTTTTATTTATTTATTTTTTATTTATTGCATTCAAAGGTTTTTTAAAGTGATCCCCTTTTCACCAAGAAATAATTTATAAAATCCACCAATCTATTAACCTTTTAATCATAGACATTACGTACTTTTGCATTTTCGCTTGAAAAGGGTGCTGTTTATAAACAAATCGACTCAAAAAAAAAAAAAAAAAAAAATCACTGTAGCCTTTGCTTTAAATAAATAAAATTTTAAAGGAAAACTCTTAGAATACTTTTTAATTGTAGTTAAAACGAAATTCAAATCCATAACCTTCCAACGAAATTCAAATCCATAACCTTTTTTTCAAACAAACTACGACTAAGCTTTTCGAAAGACGTTTGAAATACAACGAAAGCACAGAATGCTCCAAAAGAAAACCATTCTTTAGAAACCGCAAATTTTTTACCTGCGCCTCCTCGTCGTAGAACCTGTCATTTCCGAAGAGGTTGATGAGATCCTCCATGTCCACCTGCCTCTTGAGCCTCATGGACCTCCTGGGCAGCCGGATCCCCCTCTTCTGGATCATCTGTCCGATGGAGCTCCTCAGGCTCCCTCTTGCGCAGGGGCAGGGGACGGTCCAGCAGCTGCCTCTTTGCGGCGGTACAGGTCCTCCTGGTCGTACAGGCTGTTGGAGAACTCCTCGGAAGCTGCAAGACAGAAGTGAAGATACTCTATCAAAATTAAAGCTCTTCTGGTGTAAGATATCAAGAATAAACTTCCCTCTTTCAGAATAACCCTTTTTTCACAATCAGGTGAACTTTCTGGGGTAATGTAGGATTGGAGGAGAAAATAATTATCTTTATCTTTTAATAATTATTTTTATTGTTTAATTATTAAAGCCCTTTCGGTGGGAGATCTCAACCATAAACTTCCATCCACGAGAATAACCCTTTTTTTTCCCAATCAGGTGTCAAAAAAATTTTGGGATTATATAGGATTGATGAGAACAATAATTATCTTAATAATTACCTTAATTATTTGATTATTAAACCCCTTTTGGTGGGAGAATTTCTTCATCGCTTCTAAACATTGTCAAACAATTAATCTTTTAGAAAAATATTCTCAATTGAACTATCTTAGTCACTTCTAAACATTTTCAAACAATTAAAATTTTATATAAAAGTATTCTCAAATGAACTTTCTTCAACAGTATCTTGAGCTCTGTACTGCACTTTTGCAAAAAAAAAAAAAAAGGAGGAAACTATTATTTCCATTATAAACTGTTATAGAACTTAATACTTTAAAAAGGATAAAATCGCAAATTTTATTACTTTGCATCATACAAACAAAAATACCATGAATATAATTAATAAAAACATAAGATTAATAAAATTATAATATAATTAATAAAAATATAAGATTAATAAAATTATAATATAATTAAAAAAATATAAGATTAATAAAAATTATAATATAATTAATAAAAATATAAAATTATAAAATATAATATAATAAAAATTTCATTTTGCATTATTAAATTAAATGAAAGAACTTGCTGAAACTGAAAAATAAATGTTATTAAAAGAGGAAATTCTAAGAACTTGAACTCCCTCGTTGGAAAATTATAAAGAGATAGTAGTTGCAAAATAATAGTCCATAAGTAGTTGCAAAATAATAAAGAGATTGAGTCGATGAACAAAAACCTACGCAGTTTTCGAGCCCGAGAATTGGCCAGGTACTGCATGGCACTGGGGGAGACTGAGATCGAGTTGTACCAGTTGTCGGCTCCCGAACCCATCATCATGTCGTTCTGGTCCTCTTCGGCACCCGGGGCTCGTTTCTCGTCTTTGGAATCTTTGGTTTCATCGTTGGAGGACTGCTCTTCGCCTGGCATAATAACAAAGATGTACTATATTAGTACATTTATAAAGTACACAAATAAGGATTATTTTTGCATGTATATTGGCTAGTCAACTTATTGTTTTATAGATGTCACCACACTGAAAAAAAGTATACAATTTCGCAAGGATGATTTTTTTTTAAACATGATGTTTTTGTTAGAAGAACCATCTTGGTTTGTTACTACTATAAGATATATTTAAACGGAAGTTAATTAAAGGAACTTAGGCGTTTTTCGCCTTCTTTTTGTGTCAAAGAATCATTTTGACTTTGTGTCATAAGATATATTTAAACGGAAACATTAATTAAAAGGAACTTAGGGTTTTTCGCCTTTTTCGCCTTTAAAAACACATTTGTGTCACGACAGACTCAAGAATCATTTTGAAGATACATGGCACTGCCTGAAACATCTGCCATATGTTTTTCAAATAATATTATTTAAATTAGTATGGTATTAAAGCACCAATACAGACTTTTGAACTTCCAACAAAACAATCAAAATTAGATCCACTGTTTTGTGACCATGCTAACATCCCACCATGGACCTACGCATGGCAGAAACCCCAGATTGTGGTGTTTGTCTGTTAGGAGAAATGGTCAATAGACCTCGAGACTCTCACCGGAGATTAATGGAAAACCGTTCAGTCCGCAATCTGCGCTGTAATAAACGTTTAGTTTACTGTTGGCTTAATGGTGTAGTCTCTCATTCCGAGAGGAAATATATTTAGCTCACCCTGGCCCATTAGTTGGTTTGAAGAACATTCCGGGACAATTCCAACGAATGATCTGGCCACCTAGACTGAATCCCATCATCTCAGAGGAAGCTTTCACATTATGGACGTCATTGTGCTCATACCTGAATAGTCATTGTGCTCATACCTGGGGTTTTTGGCTAGAAGGGAAGTTCTTCAACGAATGTATAATTATCTGTCTTTAAATGTGTTAGTGTATGCTGATAATTGTATGTAAAAAAAGCTGTGCGTTCTTCAAACTGTGCCTGAAGTATCTCAACCCAACCACACACAGTTACAATCCGGTTGCCCAACCTGCACACTACACTCTGCAATTATATTCCAAACAAAAATGATAAAGTGTAAATGCAAATCGACGAACCCAATGAGTGTAATTTTTTTTCTATTTCCCTAGTTTAATTTAGTAATACTTTGCATTCTGTAAAAATCAGTTTAATGCAAGTTTTAAAAAAATTTCAGAGCATTTACCTTGAGAGTCATTGATTTCTTATCCTGAGAGAAAGCGGAATTGTTGTCCTCTTCGTCCGCATTTCCGGACATCTCCATCAGGTCATCCACCAAGCCGTTGGGTTTGTTCTGCTGGTTGCCGAACATGATCTCTTCCTGGGATCGTTTCTCTGCGAAGGAATTTACACTAATATCAGTTAAAATTTCGCTACCTTCGTTGTTTGACAACGTATTTCATAAATTGAGATAATAATTCAATAAATATCCATGCTTTTGTTGTAAAAATATTTAAAGTTATAAGAAGTTTTTAAGTACCTCATCCGTAAACAAGATTAAGAATTAATCGAAGTGTAAGATTTATATTTTAATGCTGACAAATCAATACAATAATCTGGATACTTGTGAAAATAAATGTTTAGAAATGTTCAACTTTTTAAAAATATGTAAATAAATGTTTAATAACGTTAAACTTTTTAAAAATTGTTTAATTAATGTTAATCTTTTTAAGTTATAGAGATTTTAGGAGAATGCCAAATATAATACTATTGTTAGTACAGAGGAAAACACAAACTGTGCAATTAGGTATAAAAGTTGTGGAGTAAAGCGTGGTAAGATTATATTTTAGGAAAACAGAGGTCTGAGTAGCCTGGTGGCTTCTAACCATTTAACTGATGAAATGTTTCATGATCGTGGAACGTTTCATGATTATTTGGTATATAAGAACGTTAAATCTACTGATTAAAAATTCTTCACAGGATTTGACAGGGCACATGGAGGATGAAAATTCCTCAGTTTCAATCCAAGAGTTCTGTGTCGTAATATAATAATACCTTTGAACCCCGAAATAATGTTCCATTATGAAATAATAATGATGCCCTCGAAACCAAGAAATAATGTTCCCATTAAGAAATAATAATGATGCCCTCGAACCAAGAAATAATGTTCCCATTAAGAAATAATAATAATGCTCTCTAAATCAATAAATAATCTTCCCACTGTGAAATAATAATGATGCCCTCGAACGACGAAAAATGTTCCCATTGTGAAGTAATAATGATACCCTCGAAACTTGAAATAATGTTCCCATTATGAAATAATAATGATGACCCTCGAACCCCGAAATAATGTTCCCATTATGAAATAATAATGATGCCCTCGAACCCCGAAATAATGAAAATAATAATGATGCCCTCGAACCCCGAAATAATGTCCCATTATGAAATAGGAACAGTTTTTTTTAACATTACCAAGGTCCATGGGTAAAATGTGAAGAACATTAAACATCTACATCATTACCTACACATGTTGGGAAAAATTTTGAAAAGAAAAAGGATTTAAAATCCTTTGATTCACCTTTGCTGTCATCTTGGCATTGGTGTCATCAGACGCAGCGGCGTCTTTGCTCGGCTGTTCATCTTTGGAGGATTCCTCACCGTACACCAGAGTGAAGCTGGACATTGCAGCTGCAATGAGAATCACCGCGAAGAACTGGAACATGGTTGGCTTGGGAGCCATGGTGGTCTGCAAAAATAAAAAAAAAGAACGATTATTGACTATACTTTTCCGTACTATGAGAAAATTTTATAAGAGGTTAGTAAAATAAAAAAAAATAATAATTAGTTAAAGCAGAGTAACTAAAAATATTATTGTATTCAGACATCTAAAAGTAATACATGATACATATATACGTATATCGATTTTAAGGTCAATACATTTAATTTAAATAAGTAGTGGTTCTTAAAATGTTTAAAGTTGTAACCTGATTTTTATCGTAATTAACATTCAGATGTTCTTCCTTTTTTGGTAAAGTTTTGACTCTAGATTTTTAAAATTAATTTTTGTTAGTGACTACTTTGTTTTTAATTTTCAGATTTTCAATGAAGATACATTTGATGTTACAACGAATTAAGATGTTCAGAAATTAGAAGTAGTTTACTATTTTTAAAAAAGGTTTGTTATAGTTTTTATATAATAAATGTTAATACACAAAAAATATTTGAACGTTTTTTTAAATATTTCTGGAATTTTATTTATACGTAACAATAGACATCCGTCTCTCTAAAAACATTTGCTTATTACAATGGGTAAACGTTGTTGATGTTGTCTTTATTCCCTGAAGATTACAAGAAAATCAAATATCGTGGTGCTCCAGAGCCACGTTGACTGCCAGCTCGGAGTATAAATCCTCTTCCGAGGGATGGTCCGGACAAGACATGGTGAGAAGTAAGCTTGACTCAGGGCAGCTGCCACATTTTTTGGTTTTTTTTTAATGCCCTAAGCAGAAATTTTCATGTCTATGTGGTGCTTCATCTTTAGTCTTGAGAGAGTAGTAGCTGTTTTTCTGTCGACATTGAGTTCTGTAATTTGGTATTTAGTTTTAATCTTAGAAGGAATTGAAAGTTTAGATTTTTGCCAAGGCATTTGCATCTGCAGGGGAAGTAGGAATGGCTGTCTGATCTTGACTTCTGGCATTCTTCGCCAAAGAATCTGCAATTTCAACAAACTCAAATAAACATGAGCCACCACTTCATGCTGGATCCACTGCAAGATACATATTCTGTGCAAGCAGTGGATTTGTTCTAATAGAAATATAATGTTCAAGATCATACTCGAGAAACTTTTATTAAGAGCCTGTAAAGGCAGGCCTTTAGTCAGTGAAGATAATAATTCCATTCAATTGTTGCGAGGGAGGTTGACTCAGATGTTCGCCATTTGAAAACAATAAGTCGAATTTTTTCTTATCCCACTTAGTAGACAGCAACATCTAGATCAAGTCCATGAACCCATGTGGTCTCCTGGTCGGAGGGAAAGAGGGAGGAATAGCTTCTGTTGTGATGGAGCACGCGCAGGTAGAAATCTGAGTTTGCTTCGTGACGTTGAAGAAGGAGGGAAGTGCCTTCCCGAAGGACTCTTAGGGGCAACTATCCCGTATTTGCGTATAGTAAGGGAGAAAACCGGAAAACTCCCTCCAGGTAGTCCGACTCAAGAGGCAAGATGTTGAACATCACAAATAACATTTATTTCCTGCTTTAACCTAACCATTGATATAATTCAGTAAATAAACTCTTTTAGGATGACTTTATAGAAAATGCAATATATTTTTTATTAATAGAGTGCTATAATTCTAATCCTGTGATATGAATGAGAACTATTTGCAGCATCATAATACGTTCCCTTTACTTGACTTTATAAATACCATTATTGAAGTAATTACAAGTTGCTTAAATCCTGTATAACGTTGAATATGCTACAGTGGTGAATATACCCATAATAAATACTTGGCATTTTGAAAATAACAAAGATAGCAGAAAAACTTTCTTCTCCTCATTGAATTTCCAGGGCCTTTTCATTCAATATCACCTACAATATTTTTCGCTTTAACAAGATGCGTGGCATAATTCAGTAAACCAAAAACTCTCTGAAAATTTCTTATGGGAAAACATAATATATTTTCTATTTCGGGAATCCTGTAACTTCACTCCCTGTAATAAAAATACGGTGACTCTATTTACAGCATCACAATACATTGCGTGATACAGAGGTATAAATATCATTAGTTAAATAAATGACGGGCAAGTGAGTACATTAATGTGATGCACTCCTTGAATCAATGACGTCTATCAATAATAAAACAGAAAGATAACTTTCTAAAAGTGAAACGCGGTACAGTCTTTTCATTTCAAAGAATATTTTTTTACTTGTCTAGGAAGTATCTTTCCTCATACAGTGTTTTAGAAAAAGTATAAAAATAGAAATTGGAATCCATGGAAACCTGAGAGAGCAAACAGGCCCGGATCAATCAATATGTCATCCAATATACATTGGAAAGCTCTCAGGCTTTTAGGGTGCATTAAATAACGTGTATTTCGATATTCTTCTTCGGATCCTGATATCTTTATCACGTTTCAAAAAAAAAGGAAAGCTTTTAGGCAGAGGATGCGGAGTATTTGCTCTGGGGATGAAGCAAGTTGCAGTTCCGTAGTATGTTTTTTTTTACTTTCGATACCATTTTCGATATTTTCTTCTAAAATGTTGGAGGATATGCTATTTTTCAAATGGAAAAATCTTAAAAAATGCATGATATGAGTATAGCAGCACTACGATTTCATGTCGAAACCTAACAAAAATTTAAAAACAGAAAAAAGTTAGATAATGTGCAGGTTGGACAACCATATTGTAACTGGGTGTGGTGTGTGGCTGGAGATACTTGGCAAAAAAGGTTGGGCTCTGCACACATAACACTGCACATATAAAATTCGAGACATACAATATCTAACACTAAGACAGATTTGAGGAAAGACTTCATAAATTACTTCACTTCTAAGCCGAAAACGGCATGATGGTCAATTGGCCAACGCTCTGGCCTTTTTGGTACCACAGGTTTCAAGTTCGAATCCTGGCGGTGGAATGGATGTTTGTGAGTGATTCGAAATCCACGTAAACTTTAGGTCCGGGGTCTGATGGCTGAGTGACTAGCTCTCTGGCGCTCAATGTCACAGGTATCGGGTTCAAATCCTGCGGTGGCATGGATATTTGTAGTGGTTCGTAATCCACTTTAAACAGTAAAATCCCAGTTTCATATGACCGTAGAGCATCACGGACCCCAATCATACTTGTTCTCACATCATTCCCAAACTGTAAAGGGGCAACTCAGCTCTAGGAACAGTGATGTGGTGTGTAGTAACCATAGACCCATGTCTAATTAGCTTAGAGTGTGCAAAATGACCGTAGAACGACAAATCAAGCCAAATCTAAGCCGAAAACCCGAAATCTGGTCACGCGAAGAGTGCGCGAAATATGCTTTTTCTCTCTGGCGAGAGTATGTAGGCATACTGACCATTTCTCCTGAATGCTACAGGGCGGGTGCTCTTGTCAGTGCATATGTTTAGTTTGTCCCTCTACAGTCATTTCGTGCATACTTTGGGTTAATTTCTCCGCGACCTACAGTTTAACTTGGATTCCGAACCACTAGCAAACATCCAGGCCACCGCCAGGGATTCGAACCTGATACCAAAGGTATCAAAGGCCAGAGCGCTGGCTAATTGGTCAATTGGAGTGCGTAAGAGTGCATGGCTGCAATGTTAGGTATATCTAATATCCTTTTAAAGGAAAGACACCTTCGGGACATTATAAACCATATTATATTAGGACATTATAAAACATTAGATGATTGATACAAGTCGAAATAAATAGGACATCGTATTTTCAAAGTGAACTAAATTTCCTCCAAATAGAAGCGACAAAAAATAAAACTGATGGATAACAATTCGGCTGCGCAACACGTGTGTGTGTGTGCTATGTAATGCTGTTTTTGTGTGTGTATGTGCTATGTAGTCTGTAGGCCAACTAATACGCAGAGGTGCGCTAAATATATTTCTCTCGGAATGAGAGACTGTAAACTAAACGTTTCTCATCAGAATCGCATGGTTGCGTTGTACTTCCTATCAGGTGAGTCTTTAGGTGGATTGACTATTTCTCCCAGAGCGCCATAGGAGGGCACTCTGGCCAATGTGTAGGAGAAACATACTTACAGTTAAAGTTTAAATTCCAAAGCAGAAAATTATATCAGACAAACAATAAATATATTCAAATTTGTATATTTTGAAGGAAATTTGCCTATAGCATTTTTTTTTTGTCTATGTATATATTTTTTTAATTCTTTAAATCTTTCATAAAATATTGCGTTTTAACTATACATCATTAAATGTTAGAATTTAACTGAAGCTATTTAAAGTTTAATGCTATTCTGTCTCTTTCTGTATTTCTATGAGCTTTATAATACCACAAATAAAAGCTCTCCAAAGCTCTCCACTCTCCTTTTTAGCTCTCCGAAGGACGATGAAAGAAGAATTTCTAGGGATATAATTAATATTAATTATAAGAGAATTTCTCTCCTAATTAACAGACCGTACATCACAGTTAATTATTTTTTATAAAATTAAATTTTTTTTGTTGCTATTTTTAATATAAATATTACATAGATAATATGTTTAATTAAACATGTTAAAATTCTTTTCTTAGAAATACTTCAAACTATACATTAAAAATATGCAGAAATTCAGTTAGCTTTTGATTTAATTATCAAAATCAATAAAATATTAAACATCATATTCGTATAATCCATTATAAATTTCATTTTAATTAGTTAGTAACTAATACTAACTGTAATGAAATAAGAACCCATTAGTTTCCTTCTATTAGTTAAGAGGTGTTACTGACCTTAAATGAATAAATAAGTAATTTCTGTAGCGTTGTAAGTATTGCATTTCTTGAAAGCTTTTCCAAATTAATTAACAACGTAATATACCGTGAAAGAAATTATGAAAAGTCTATTAAATCCCATTAGTTACTATATAATGCTTTAAAATATAATTTCGTTAATGGAAAATAATCGCTAATGGATTTTTGTAGTTAAGTTAATAAGCTTTGAATAATTTTAGTCTTTTACATTTTATAATTTTTATATTAATTTTAAAATCTGCTACTTTAAAAAGAATTACGAATTCTTTTTTTAAAAAAAAAAAATATTTATTTTCTCATTTTTTTAATCAATCATTGTTTTATTAATTTTTCAAATTGCGTAATGTTTTTCTACCTTTATTTAAATAAGATAGTTTCATTTCATTTAATTAACATTTAATTTCACAAAATTGACATAATTTAATTTCATAAGATTAACATAATTTAATTTATTTCATTTCACAAAATTAACATAATTTAATTTATTTCATTTCAGAAAATTAACATAATTTAATTTAATTTAATTAACATAATTTAATTTCAAAAAAAAATTAAAATAATTTCATTTCATTTATTTAGCAGAAGTTACCAAAAACTCTTATTTTTTAAAAATTAAAGGATACTGAAACTTTTCCAAATATTGGATAATTCAAGAAAAAATTGTTTTATCAAAAAAATATATATTTTTAATAAATTTTTAATGAAATGTATATTTTTTTACCTTTCTCTATTTACTCAATGTATTATTTACTTTTTAAACTGCATAATAAATTCATTTTTTTAATTCAGATTTTAATTATAATTCAAGTTGCTAAAAATATTTACCTCAACAAAATTATTAGAAATATATTAAAATTTCCCCAAATAATTCCAAAATAAAAAAATATCATATTAAAAAAGATTTTTAAAAAATAAATAAGAATAAAATTATAGTGTTTTCTACTTTTTTTTAAGCAATTTGTGAATTTCATGTTGTTTTAAATTCCTTTTAACTAACATAATTATCAGAAATGTTTTTCTCGCCCAAATTATTCCAAATACTCTAAACTTTCTCATGAAATCTTTAACCTTAAACAACACGTACTTCCTTTAATTTCTAAACTTTTCACACTTTTAAAACCTTTTTAAATTAAAAATCTTTAACTCAGAGGCACACGAACAAAAAGCTCATTTTTCTCCCTTCCCAAACAGACACGAACATCTGCAAGTCCTAAAGGAGTTACGAAAGCCTTTTTGTCTACGAAAATCCTCTTGCCAACTAATTTTCCTTCTGGATTTTTTTTCTTTTTTCTTTTTCCAGTATGTCGATTTCCAAATCTCATTACTCTCAGAGGAATGCGTTTTTCACCGCCATTATTCTCTGCCCACGTGAGTTCCGGCACGTGCCTTTGCCGCAGTGTGCGTGGGATGAGAGAGATCCCGGCGAATGCGACGGATTGTTCTAAAAAATAGAAACTTGAAGGTGGGCGTTATACTGCAGTGGTGCAATTCCTCCTCTATTATGGATTATTTCGCCCTTCATATAATCTATTAAAAGCAAATGGCAAAAATTTACACGAAAATGGCTTAGCATAAATGATATTTTGAAGAATATATGGTTCTTGGGGATTATTATAAAAATATTGCATTCTTTATAAAAAGTTCTTAAAAGAAACAAGAACAATTCTGAAAATTAATTTTGAAAATCTCAAAAGTAATAATCGTTTCATAATTCTGTGCTTTTATGATTCCATTTTTATAGTATATTAAAATATTCTTACAAGAATAAGAACAATTCTGAAAATTAATTTTGAATGAAAATCTCAAACTTAACATAATTCTACGCTTTTATGATTCCATTTTTTATAATATATTAAAATATTCTTATAAAAATAAGAAAAGCTCTGAAAATCAATTTTGAATAAAACTCTTTAGATTATGTATAGCATACATTCATTATTTGTCGAATTTTATTATCTTAAATGGAGTAAATATTTTTCAATTCTTAATTGTATTTAAAAAAAAAAGCCATTTTCTTCCATGAAAATTTTAAAACAAAAATCTATTTTATATTCCATACAATATTTTTAAAAATGGTAAATCTATTTCTTTCTAAAAGTCAGAATTTTCTTCAACAAACTTTTGTTCTGACGTAAGCATCGGCAATCAGATACGGTTTGTCACCAAAACAACCGTAACTCATTCTATAAGTGATTCAGATTCGCATATCAATCGCTTAACCCAGAAAATCGTTTGGAAAACACAAATAGAATTATCGTCTGAATCGTATCGTATCTGTCAGTTTCGCTGAAAAAATCATTTAGAATAGAAAAAAAAATACTGCTTATAAAAGTATTGTTCTATTCCCTCTGAAAAAAAAAAAAAAAAAAAAGAATAGAATAGAATAAATATTTATTAGGGTTTAAAAAGTCCCTTTATGGACTTTGCATTTTCGTTTTGCCTAGAAAGTACTTTTTTTTCCCCTCTGACGTCTTTTCTGAAAGGTTGCATTAATTTTCTAAGAGCATTTTAATTAATCTTTTAAATGATGATGCCCTTTCCTTTTCAATTTTTTAAATTAAACCTCTTTCTAAAGGAATAAAACCCTTTTTAGCATTTGAATCATTTTTTCTATTTCAGCGAATTTTATTTATTTTTAAGGGAAGTTTATAAATACGCTTTAAGAAGATTATCTTAATTTGTTCCTTTTAAATGCTCTTTAGAATACTTTTTTTTCAATTTAGGCTTTCGAGTACAGTTTTCTTTCAAATTTGGAGGATAATTGGCGAGAAATAATATTTTAAATGATAAATATATATTATCAAGAAATAAATAATTTAATTTAAACAATTTTTTATATTTTTATTTTGTATATAATAATAATAAATAAATAAATAAGGATAAGTCTTTAGATATGCTTTACTGGTTCAAGTTTTCCGAATAACATTGATTCTAATATATGCTGAGCATACGTATTTTTTGTTTATTTCTGGGATAGGTTTATTTTACTTGCTACATTGATAACGTGCAATTATGTATATTTTTCTTCTTAATTTGCCTTTTTTAGCGTATAAGAAATATACATAGTAACATAATAATACATTAATATGTTAATAAAAGTTAATAATCCGTTATATTTCTTTGAAAATGATTCTAATCTGAAATTTCCAATATTGTAAACTGATACCAAAAACATTCTAAAATTAAAATGGAGAATACAAAAGTTTTTGTTCGCCGAAGTGTTTTCTAAAAAAACCAAGGAAATATGAAAGAATTTGAAATATGAAAACAATGTCAGTTTAAATATAGTTGATTCTTTTAGATTACCTAACTAAATACTTTTCGATATAGAGACAATCTTAATAATAATATTTAAGGAAACTGCAAAAAGTCTTACCAAATCGTGAAGAAAAACATTAAATAAATGCTGTAAAAAGATTCTGATATTATAAAACACGGCAATCTAATATCGTTTGGTATTTTAATTACGAATATGTTTTATCGTTTTAAAAATTCTTCATAGTTTAATAACAATAATATGTTCAGGCTATCTGTTTTAAATAAGAATAATATTTTTCAATTTTAAATATTAAATGTAAGGTATTAACCTTAAGAAGAAGGATGGAGATTACGAAGTCAATTAAACATTTTGAGCGAGAAATTTTTAAACAATCTAAAATTGCTATGAATATATTGTTTAAGATTTAGTGGCTAATTCGTTCATTAAATGGCAACATCGCATTAAATGAAGGATTGTTCGAAAATGTTCTAGAATGTTTGATGAAGAAAATAACTAAGTAGTCTGTCGTAAATTATATTGTATTGCTTTAAAATTTTGTTAAATTATTTAATAACTAACTCCTTGCAATTCACATTCATTATCATCAATAAAAAAATTATATTTCAAATATACTATGTAAAAATAATCTTTTAAAAACTATTGTTCTACATAATGTCATAAACAAATATATTTATCCAATATATTCTATTTCTAAAAAAATATATAATAAACTAGTAGAACTCGGCATATGTCGTCGTCGTCCTGAAAAAAAATTGCATTGTAGAAAATTACATATCTCGATTATATTCTCCATGTTCCAATACATGTGCATACTAATTTTCATGGATACCGTTTGAACGGTATATAAGATGAAATGCTGCAGCACCATCTGGTGGAGACTTACAACAAAGAGAATAGTATAAAAAATATTCTCCATGTTTTGTCAAACACACACAAAAAGTTTCATCAAAATCGGTCCAGCTATTTAGGTGGAGTTTAATGGCAAAACGCACGTACAGAAGAATTATATCGATTTCAGCGCCACCTACCGGGGTGCAATTGTGAATCTAAAACCATCCAATGACCCACTCAAATACACACAAAAATTTCATCAAAATTGCTCCAGCAGTTTAGGAGGAGTTCAGTGACAAACACATGTACAGAAAAGAATTATATATATAAATATATATCGATTACAGCGTCACCTACAAGGTCCAATTGTGAACCTAAACCCTCCAGAAACCCACTCAAATATACACAAATTTCTTCAAAATCGGTCAAACCGTTTAGGAGGATTTTAATGACTAACACATGCACCGATGAACCCGATTGCAGCTCCACTTACCGAGTCCAATTGGGAATCTAAACCATCTAGGGACCCATTCAAACACACACACAAAATTTCTTGAAAATCGGTCCAGCCGTTTAGGAGGAGTTCAGTGACAAACACATGTATGGAAGAATTATATATATAAAGATATAGATTGTATATAATAAAACTCTTTCTTTTATATTATAAGCATTTATATTTTTTTACGTATAAGTCAATTGAATTGGTTATTTTTCATTATAAATAAAAATAACTAATTTAAATAAAAATTTGTTGCAAAGATTCACTTGAAGAAGATTCACTGAAATGGTATTTATTTAATTTAATACAACCAGTGACCATAAATAAATCACGAGAAACGCATCTGACAGCACAAAGCACACGCTAAGCTTTTATTTATACTTCCCATTGCTTATAATAATGGCTGTCTATATACTTCTTCACGAGATCACAAAACTTTCTTCCCAAAACTAATGTATCCTTAAGAAAGCCCACGTTAGGACGGCCATCCGCCTCTCATAGATAGGCAGACGATTTAACCCATTGATCACAAAAGGAAGTCCTCCACCGTCCCACCCCCATTTCCGGACGTGTCAGGCTGCCCATCCGTCACATTTCCTGATACGGAAACAGTTTGAAACGAAAAACAAACTTAATGCTGCGCCATAAAAAAAAGTTTCTAGATAAAGCACGTTTGCTGTTGTTGATAAGTGTTGAGAATCTGCTGCGTAGAAGCTGTCTAAAGGACAAGTTTTGTTTATCAACTTTAAGTACTTAAAATTTCAGTGATGGCTAGGAAGGGTTTAAAATAAAGTTGGGCTAAGCTTATATTTAAGTTTGTATTTTTACTGGTGGTCATCTTGGTTTAGTTTAAATTTAAACTTTAACTATATAAGTCCTAGGATTGCCATGGGATAGTGGTTCTGGTACTGTGGTGCTACCTCCAAGGGAGTGCATACGGGTTGTAAGGGAAGCTTAACATAATACTTTCAGATCAAATTAAAACGACTTGACTAATTAGAAAATTTAAAACTTTTAGATGGATAGAAACTTTTTATTTAACAAGAACTTCAAAGTTACTTATAATGATCCGTGAGAAATTCCCGATTTTAAATATTAAAATAATAAAGGTACAAATTTCTCTTACAAGAAATGTATTTATTTAATTTTGTAAACCATGCTTCTTCTGATAAATTGGCAGGAGCGCCTCCTGTAGTATTTAGAAAGAGAGAAATGATCTATTGGTCTATAGAGCAAACCTACCGGAGTGGAAGTATATTGCACACTGCGCTTATCCGAATTTTGGGTTTTCGGCTATGAAGTGTAGTCCCTCCACAAATCTATATTTATCTGCCTTTAAATGTGTTAAATAGTGCATGGCTCTAATAGTATGTGTGTACGTGTTTAAATGAGGTTGGAGTTCTCCAACCTGTGCCTCAAGTATCTCAACCTAGAAACACCAGTTTACAATATGGCTCCCCAACATGGTGCCCACCTGTATCTACACACTATAAATTTTAATATTTGGCTACCACAAAATAATAAATAATAAAATGTTACGAAATATTAAATAATAATAATAATACTAAAATAATAATATACATACTAAATATTTCTTATTATTTGGTTTTTAATTTTGGAAAAAAAAAAATCCTGATCATGTACATCAAATGGAAAAAAAAAAAAATATACAGCAGTCCAGATCTGGACAAGATATTTATGTGATTTTAATTATTTGGCTATCAAATCACAAGGCAACCTATCAACTTATATTATTTGGTTTAGACTTAAAAAAAAAAAAAAAAAAAATCCTAATTATATGCATATGTATACTACTGTGTCCGAAAAGTAAGACCAGTTTTCAATTTAAATTTCCCGGGCATATGGCATTTAATTTTTTTTTATTTATTTATTATTATTATTTTTTTAGGTTGTTGGCACTGTCCTTGACATCTGTGTGAAATTTAATGTCAAAATATTCATTAGCGTTTGAGTTACGCTTGGTTTTGTGAGATGCTAAAACAGATTCCGGCGATTTTTGAAATGTCTCTTCAATTGACTCAAAACGGTGTCCCCGGAATAGTCTTTTGAGTTTAGGGAATAACCCGAAGTAGCACGATGCTAAATCAGGTGAATACGGTGGTTGTGGACCATTTGAACTTTTGAGCTGTTTATAACTTTGACAATAATGCAAAAATCTGCTTGCATAAAATTAATTTTAAAACTATTTTTTTTCCGTAATTTTCTCAAAAATTAAATTGTTGATCATAAAGTTTGAGTTATTAAATAATCGTTTGAGTTATTAAATAATTTCTTTCGTTTTTCTTCTAAATATTTATTTTGTCATTATTAGATGCCAGTCTAGATTTTGAAGGTGATAAGGTTAAATATGAATAAGTAAAATGCCTTTTTATTTTAGGTAATTATTTCATCTAATTTATATTTGAGATATTATTTTTCTATTAGCAACACAATACTTTAAAGAAATGCTAATTTGTAAAATTAATTTTTTAGTTTAGTTTTGTAGCTTATTTTTTCTCTTTATAATATTAACGAATGAGTCAAAAAGTTTGAAAAAAAATATTATCAATAAATTATAATTTTTAAATGAATTTTTATTATTTTATTTTAAAATAGATAGTTTGGTTTAGGTTAATGATCGTTTAGGTTTATGATCAACAATGTAGGCTTGGTAAATATGGGTGTAAAAGAGACTGATAACGAGCTGTTTCAGCGATACAAACGACAATATAAATAACCTTGAAAATTGTAAACAATTTAAGTGCCAACGAATCTTTTTCACGTGCTTACTGAGTGAAATGATAACAATGTCACGTGTTTGATAATAATTTTTTTAATAAGGCGATACAAGATGTAAATAAACGATAATTTTCAAATCTAAACCATGATCAAAAAAGATTTTTTTAATGCGATTTATTTGATAAAACTGATATTCATATAATGTCATGTTTTTACTCTGATGTGATTTGTTACATTTAAGCCATTGTTTAAAGTAATTGTCACTTATGATTAAATAAGGTTTTAATCAAATATTTCGTTTTTATTTTCATCTCTTATTATGCTTTAATTTTAAAAAATATGCTAAGTAGCAAGTTTTCAAAAAAAACTTTTTGTTTTTGTAACATGTAAAAAAAAAATGTTTTGGTAGCATATAAAAATATTTCAACAGCATTATTTTTCTGAATTTATTCAAATTAAAGCAATAAATATATTAATAATAAATTAAAGCAGTAAATTTATACTTATTAAATTTTTATTCTATAAAATATTTTTAATTTAGCAATTGTCTTATCATTCAATTTTAGAAGATTTTACGCAGGAAATAGTATATGATAAGCACATTATTATGAATATGAGAAAGATCCAAGTAAATTATCAAGTTATAACCATGCTTCCTCCTAAACACTGTCAAGAGCGCCCCCTGTGGCGTTGAGGAGAACCATTCAATCGCCCTCGATATTCTCACCAGAAAGGAAGTACAGCGCAACCTTGCGAATCTGTTGAAAAAACGTTTAGTTGCCAGTCTCTCACCGCAAGAGGAAATATATTTAGCGCACCCTGCGCGTAGCCGGTTTTCAGGCTTTCGGCTTAGAAGTGGAATACTTCTATAAATCTATATTATCTGTCTTTAAATGTGTTAAGTATTGTATGACTCTAATAATATGTGTGTGGTGTTTGTACGTGTGTCAATACAGCTGTGAGTTCTCAAACTTGAGCCCTCAAGTATCTCAACCCAACCACACCTAGTTGCAATCTGGTTGCCCAACCAGCACACAATTCTATTAATAATAAAATATTTTCATAGAGAAGAAAATAATTAATTAAAAATATTTTTGCAAACGATTTTTTTTTTTTTTTTTTTTAATTTCAATATATTAACTTGGACGATGTTAGAAAATTATTTGAAATTAAATAAATATTTTATGCTATGTAATGTGGAAAATGCCTTATCCTGATAATTAATATTAACATTTTTAGAAAAATTAATAAAAGAAACTAATTATATGCACTGTCTTTACAAACTTTCTAATGTTTGCAGGAAAATAAAGCTTACAAAAGTCCAATTATAAGATTATTTTAATTAAATTGCTAATTTCAGTGCCCCGTAACATAAAATTGTAGCATCTGGCATTATGGAATACACCTCACATTTTTAAGTTGAGGGTGTTTGCTAATACTACTATATTCTATATTCTTAGTACAAGAAATTTAATTAAAAATACTAATATTATATTTTTAAAAATAATATTTAATATTTTATCAAAATTTGGAATTAAATGGAAAATTAAAAGAAAGTTAGAATAATAGTTATGAATATCTTAAAAATCGTATCCAATTATAGGAATAAAATTAATAATTTTTTCATCTACCTCAAGTGTAAAAGTACTTCCCTAAATGCACAATAAAAAAAAACTGTGCGAATTAATTTGCTCTATTCAAAATTATTTTAGAAATTGAAGTTATTTTTAAATAAAGATTTTGCAGAATCATTGTAAAAAATTAATAAAGTCAGTTTCTGAATAATCCTTAAGTTCAGTTTCAAATCAAATTTAAAAAATAATTATATACTTTTAAGAAAATGAAATGTGTAAATTTAAAAACATTAAATAAACCAAAGAGAAAATCTTTTATTTATAAGTAATCAAATTTTAAAGCAGAATATTTTACTAAATGAAAAAAAAAAAAAGAATTACTATTTAATGAAAAAATTCGAATAAAAAAAAAAAAACTGAAAGCAAAACCAAGTAAAAGATCTTGCAGAAAATTGAAAAAAACTAAATTGGTAAAAAATAATTAATTTTTTTTTTTTTTTTTTTTTTAAAAAATGAACTGGAGTTTTTTAATCCACGAATACGAAATGAAAAAGAAAAGAAAAAGTTGAATTAGTTTTTTTTTACAGCGAACTTGTTTAGCTTTTTCATTAACCGCCATGAATACATTAAGAAAACTATTTAAGTTCCAAAAAGTAATCATCAGTAACAGTGGTGGTTGAATTGAACCGAAAAATTAAATGAATATTTTCACATATTAGGACATTTATGTTTAAAAAACTTTCATTAATTTTCTTTATTTAAATTAATTTTTTTTATTCTAAATTTTACAAATTTTTAATCTACAATCAGTAAATATTATGGTTCAGAAAATCCTTTTTATACTTCAAAAAAATTTAATTATCTGTAAATGTATTAATTAGGAAGAATTTATATAAAATTCAGTTACAATGAAATTTCAATAATATTAATATATTCTCCGAATTGTGTATAAAAATAAATATCAATATTAACATTAAATTTTACTTTATTAAATAAATTAATATTAAATACACTAAATTTGTGAATTTAATGTTAATATTGATATTTATTTTTTTATACAATTTGAGAAATTAGTTAATTAATATTTTATTATATAATTATTTATTAATATTGATTACTATTATTATTATTAATAACTATTAATTTATTATTAATATATTAATTAATTGATTGTTGATTTTATTAACTTTTTTAATAATCATTTATAAATTTGACTTATTTCTAATATTCTCAACATTAAAATAGATTAAAGTTTTCAATTTTTCTACACAAAACTGTTTCTAAATATTTAGATTATTTGAAAAAAAAAAAATGTTATTCGAAAATTTATAATGCTCCTTTTTATAATTTTTTTTTCTTAGAATCTTTTATTATTTTATTAATATGAAACAAATATGTTTTCAATAATTTTTATATCGATAAATGCATAAAACATCACATCAATATATTTTAATAGAGCAAAATTAAATAAACTAATATTTTTATTCATATCATATTTAATTTTGTTGTTGTTGCTATTCTTGTATACTTTTTTTTTTATGCAATGGGCTTTGTAATTTATTTCGTGTAGCTATAATTCTAAAAATTAAATTTGAAAAGTAATTGTGAATTTTGTACGAAATTAGCATTTTATTGAAAATTTTATGTTAATTATGCAGAGCACATAATGCATATACTTAGTAAAGTCATATTTTATATTATAATGGCAGTCGTCTTTTTTCCGCTATTTAATATATTCATTAAAATTTTCTCTTTACTAAATTATTCAATAGACGTCATTTTTTTTTGTTCTTTTTCTTTCTCACTTTTTTTTTTTTTTTTTTCAACGGGATTAAAAAAATTTTTGTATGCTTATTGGCAATAAGTGAAGTAGAAAAAAAAAAAAAGTTTAAAAAATTTACATAAGATGGCACCACAAGTTATGATGTAAATTTTCGAATGTGAAATAATATTAAAAAAAAAAATTTTTTAAGTCAATTTCTACTTTTTTTCACTACACTGCAGAAAGTCCTTTATGAATAATTTTCATTCATTTTTTTAAAGTTTATCTGGCGCCATCTATGGGTAGATATATGCAACTTAAATCTAAAAAAAAAAAATTAATTAGTTTAATTTATTTACTGAATTAATATTTGAAAAAACTGTATTAACATCAAGTGTCATCCATTGCAAGTTAAAAAAAAAATGTATTTGAACTTGAGTGGATGAATAAAATGTATTTTATTATCGATTGAAAATTTGAACAAGATATATATAGGGAGAGTGTGAGCTAATAGAAGGAATTGAAAAGGCAAAATTTATAAAAGATTTAAATATTTTTTTTCAACTCAATTGCTTCAAAAATACGATTTCAAGAGATATCAAATATATTTTATTGAATAAATTTCATAAATTACATAATCTGTATTAATAAAATATTTATAGATAAATTTTTAGTACCTTTTCCTTCAGGTTTTATTTATTTTTTTTCCCCTTGAAAAAAAGATTTTTCAGCCTGTAGTTTAAAAAATGTACATATGATGGCGCCACAAATTATGATTCAAATTTTCTAATGTGAAAAAAGGCAAAAAAAAAAAAAAAAAAAAAAATTATAAATATTTTAAATATTTTTTTTCTCAACTCTATTGTTTTTAAAATATAAATCCAAGAGATACCAAATTTTATTTTTATTCCTTAAAATACTTGAAATACATTTTACTGAATAAATTTAACAATTTGTGTAGTCTGAAATATAATATTTATAGATAAATTTTTAGTAACTTTTTCTTTAGCTTTTCATTAAATGAGGCCAGTTAAAGCAATAAATTAATTTTTCAATTTGTTAATTAATAGATTTTATATAAAATTAATCGTATTTTAATATTTAACAACAACATTATAGTTACTTTAGACTCAATAAATAAAATGTTTCTTTTATTTTTTTTTTTATTTTTTTTTTAATTGGTTTATACATTTCCCTTTATAAATAAGAATATATTATTTAGAAATTGTATATATTTTCATAGCATTGATGCTATTTGAAAAGTATTTTATTCGTTACAAACAGGAGCTAACGAAAAGATTTTAAGTTTGATAACAGAATGATTTTTTTAATAATTTTAAATTTATTTTTCATTTATATAGTTCACCTAGTAAGAAATGCATTTATTATATAAATTCTTTTGTAAAGAAAATTTCGGTGAATGCTTTTGTTACAAATAAATTACTACTCAAGTTGGTTATCGTCAAAAAGAATAAAGACTATTCATGTTATGTTGCGAGGAATTTTCTTTTCTTAAATATTCCAAATTAAGTTCTGAATTTCTATGAAATGAAATTTGCATCAAAGAAAAAAAATTTGATTTACAATAAGGATTATGAAAAATGAATTTCAATTTCTAATGAGTTTAAATAAAAATCGCAAGAAAACTATTCGTTCAAATCAATTTGAATTCATTCGAAGAATATGGAATTGAAGTTGTTCTATATTCTTCGAACAATTCTCGTTTTTATTCTTTCGAACATTTTGGAAATGTTCTTTTTATTGTTGAAAAGAAATAAATTTTATTTTGATCAAATTACAGTAAAAAATTTTTGCAATTCTTTTCTACAAATTGAATTTTCTTTCAATGAATATTTTTGCAGTTTTTTTCAATCAGTGGTTCATTTTTCAATGTCAGGCTGTTCAAAGAAATCCTTTCAAACTTTTTAAGAAACTCCGTTGGATTTTCTTTTTAAATTCAATAAAGAAAATTGAGTTCATAATTTAATTTTGCTTTATTTCAAGGTTTTATTTGATTTAACGTAGTCAAAGAAAGGCTTCATATTAAAAATAAAATTTTAAACTTTATATTATAAGAAGATAGTTAGCTAATCTTTATGGTATATCCATTAAAAACGTTTTTGTTACAAATGATACTAACTAATAAAATAATCTATAAAGAACATATTTTAAAAAGCTTTTATGATACTTATATACGGAGAACTTATTGTGTGGAGGTTTTTATATTTATTTATTAAATTATCATTATTATTATTTGTTTTCTGTATTTGCCAATAGAATCAAATTCAGCAGACATGAATTTTTTTTTTTTATTTTCTTTTATTTGTGAAATTGATCTTATAATAATAAAATAATCAGATTTAAAGACATTTATTATTTATTTAATTAATTAATTAAGACAGCTTTGATAAATTACTCTTATTAAAGCTTTCATATACAACTTACTTTTGTAAACTACTTATTATTATTTATTTTTATAATAAAAGATGATTTTTTTTTTTTGTGATACTTATTATCTTGATGGAAATTTACAGCTAAACAGTTTTCAAAAATTTTGTTCTCATATATGAGCCATGACTGTTTAACAATTTTAAAACAGATGTGTTTTTTAAAGAAAAATTATCTTTATCATTTAAAATAATATAAATTGCAAAAAAAGGTATTCTTAATATAAGGCATTCGTAAAATTCAGAACAGTTTTAATAAGAATTTTGAAAAATTCATAAAATAAAATTATAGTTTTTAAAAAAAATGTACATATATATATAACAAATTTATCCATAGTTCTATTACGGAAATAATATAAAATAACATTTTATTATTTAAAAATTAATATTATTTAAAAATTTAATTTTCTAGAACACCCCAGGCCTATAATATTCCATATAACTTTCAATACTTGAAAAAATATGTAGTAGCATTGCATGATTTTCATTACCTGTGTTTTATTTGTGTGAATTGTAGTGTTCTTAAAATAGTGCCCTAATAATCGATTTACGAATTGCCAATTAAATTTAATAAAAAAATTATAATTTAACGATCTGAAAACATCAAGTTTTTAAAAACTTTAATGATTATTTTATTATGCTGATTAATCTATCTGTTTCTAGATTATTTATTCTATTTATTATAATTTTTTATTATTATTACAAAGAGTTATGTTTTATAAAACTAAAATTTGGAGAAACTGTTTATTTATTTTAACTCTTACAGCTCTTTACTAGTGGCCTGATGGCTGAGTGACTAGCGCTTTGGTGCTCGGTGCCACAGGGTTTGAGTCCCGGCGGTGCCATGGATGTTTGTGAGTGATTCAGAATCCACTTTAAACCATGTAATCTTTTATGTCATAATCTGATATGACTTTTGGGAGTAAGGCTCACAACTTTCCCCATAAAAAGACATCTTCTGTCTCTAAATCTGCCAGAAGGTAAACAGCCTTAGCCCACGACAGGGCTGTTGCGTCAATGAAGAAGTTATTTACTACTAAATTGAAAAAATTCTAACTCATATTTCTGTTACTAAATCCAAAGAGTTTTTAAAATTTAGGATTCTAATTTCATCCACAATATTACCATTTTGGAAACTATAGTTGTAGAGAAATATTTCTATAACCTACTTTTTAACATAAAAATTTATGCAACAATTATATATATATATTTTTTTCTAATTTTTGCTATATATTCTTTGTATAATTTGTGAACCAATAATATATTTTTTTTTCTATTTTTGCTATTATATTACGTGAATCATTTCTGAATCAAATATAAATATTTTCATTCGTTAATGAATTGAAGCTCCACTTTTATTTCAACCTTTAGCATAATTCTATATATATTCAGATTGATAAAAGTAGGAAATTCTATGGCAGATTTATGACCCTTGTCATTTCCCTTTACGATTTCCTTTAGCCATAGATCAAAGCGACAAAGAAAACCCGCAAGCGACCTATTTCAGGACCATTCAACCTTTTCAAACTGTAACGCCCTTAATTAGTGATTTTTAAACCTTAGGAATATCGCTCAAATAAAATATAAAAAAGAGCACAAGAGAATTTTTACAACCAGTTTGACCATTTAGTATTTTCAGCAATCTTAAAATGGCGACGGATTGCTATTTTAATAGCAGTGTCTTTAGACTACTTTTAAGACCTATTTAATACAATTTACAAATTGGATTAGTTTTCAGTTTATAAAAAATACATTCGTTAATTTTTTAAAAAAAATTTCTATTATATTTGTTAATGTCACATTGAATATTTATGATAAATGTTTTAAATACTGAAAATTTGTCAAAGGTTTTTACCTTTCAAAAAATTAAGAAAAAAAAAAATTAAAGATCAATTAAATGTAATATTTTAATTATGGTTGGTTTAAAATAAAATTTACTTTTCTTTGCATGACAGAGAGTAAATGATTTTCAATATATAATTCCAAATTTCAACAGACGATAATAGTATATTCAACAAACGAAATATTTCAACATTTATATCATATCATCACAACATTTCAGCAGACGAAATATGTCAACATTTATTTCGATAACATATTCTTATCAACAACATTTCAGCAGACGAAATATGTCAACATTTATTTCGAAAGATATTCTTATCAACAACATTTCAGCATATGTCATTTTATTTCGATAACATATTCTTATCAACAATATTTCAGCAGACGAAATATTTCCAATATTTATATCGACAATATTTCAGCAGACGAAAATATTTACAGAACAATTTGAAATATCGTTTGTTTTTTATATTATATATAACAATTTTTAATTAATTATTATCTAATATACGTTTTCCAGATTTAATTATTTTTATTCAAACTTTTAAATAATTAATTATTCATTATTAAAACATAACAAAAATATTTTTCTTATGACTAGTTTTAAATAATTAGAATCTTATTTCAAATTATTGTTTGCATAATTCATAGATTTTTTTCTATAATTAACAAATGATTTTGAATGTGATTCATTAAATATATTTTTTAAATGCTGGTAAGTAAATAATGATTCAGTATTTTTCGGCAATAAAGGCAAATAAAATTTTTTATTTTATATGTTTTTTGTGCCTTATGACAGGATATATAACGCAAAAAGGACGCATCCACACAATATCAAAAACTTTTTCGTTATCTGATAGTAAAAAAATTTCGCGTGGAAATATCTTCCAACTCAACATGCAAATTCTTTTTTGGACTTTAGCAAGACTTATGATCCCCATTTTGGGTATATTTGAAAGGAAGATTTTAAGGGCTATTCTTGGAAGTGTTGGGAAAGTGATTGTTGGAGAAGACAGTACAACGCATAAATTTATAAATGCTATGAAGGCCAAGTTATTATAAAATTGATTGAATCAATAAATTAAACTGGGCTGTTCATGTATTTAGAAGGAATGATTTAAACCCTGTAAAAAGGTTCTTTTTTGGCAAAGCCACATGGACAAAGAGGAAGAGAACAACCTAAGTTACGATGGATAGACGCAGTTGAAAAAGATTTTTACTGCAAAAGATTGATTGTTGAAAAGATTTTACTGCTGTGAAGGATAAAAATTGATTGTCACCCAGAGGAATGCATGAGAATCTCTTCAAAGGAAAGTCTTGGCCCACCCTGAGTTGTCGTGCTATTGATGATGATAATGTAAATCTTTCGCTCTTTTCGCTGCCAATGAACGCTTAGATAGAATTAAAGAGCATCCCAATTTAGCCTCCAAATGATGTTTAAATGAGAAATTCCAATTCTATGGCGTAGCTTTCATTCAATTGATTGCCTATTCACTTTGATTATACAAATGCTTCTTTCGCGCATTGCTTAAGCGCATGTGCCCCCCATGTGTTTCAAGTCACCATTTGAGTAAGGACATCTATTTATGTTAAATGACGCAGATTGCCAAATCAAAGGAATAGCTCGACAATGGGGTTGGAGCCATGTTGCAATGCCTCCATATTAGTAGGAAAATTCAAAACTCCTCAGAACACAGTGTCAAGTAAATAACTGTAAATCTAGAGAGACAATAAAATATGAGGACAGAGAGGCTCTCTGAATTAATTGGCGCCCATTGTATCAACTACCCGATTGCGGTGTATAGAGACCAGTGCGTTTGTTGTAGTGCCGGTCTCATTCCACATGGAATCTCACTGACTAAAGTAGAATTCTTTTCAGATATGATTCCCACTTCGAATTAAGATTGATGACCAATGGAGACGATCCTGGAGACGTCTAGGAGGGCGATGGGATATTAACCTAATCTTTGCCTACGGCAAAACCAGGATGGTCATGGTCTCAGATGCCATTTCCCTTGATATCCGGATCCTTTATGTGGCCATCCATGACACCCTTAGTGGAAGGCAATATGTCGACGATATTCTAAATCTCTTTGTATTGCCCTTTAACAGGATAATACTAGGCTACCCGTGGCAGCCATTTCTATTGCAACAGTTATTGATTATATTCGTGTTTGTCAAACTCATTCCTGGCCAAATAGATTGCCAGTTCTGTCTGCAAGTGAGCATGAAGGCGACCAACGACATACTGAATAATTTTCTACTCGTTGCGATATCTTTAGAGTAAATTATTCCACTATCTGACATTTCAATCCTTTTTTCTATGTATATATATCACTTTACTGATTTTCGTCCGATTCCGGTAACTATTCTTTGGTCAGGTTTTTAAATTTATTTTGTTTATCTATTATTCTTTCATCTTGAATTGAATAATAATGTATTTATGATTTGTTGAAAGAAAATTTGAGTACTTTTTCAAATATGCTGAACTGGAAAACTTCTGCCTTTTCTATTGATTAAAGCATTGCAAATAATAAAAGTACACCTCTTTTATTATATTTTTGTTTTATAAATTCAATCTAGATTTACTCCCTTGCCCCAAATCAGATTAATTCCAAAGACACATGCAACTAATGCAACACTAACTAATGCAATTAATATTTCTCTGACTTTTACTATCACAACAATGTCGAGTTAGTTCCTTTCCCGATAAAGCCCATGCAACTAGGGTTTCTTTTTCCTCATCCAAGCTCAACGTTTGTTAGACCAGTGTTACTGAATATATCTAATTGGGGAGACAGAAAATCCCCAACTGAGTAAACTTTTAATCCGACTTATCATGATCGCATTAGCCAGGATCGCTTTTGGTAAGTAATCTCTAGGGAAAATACTTGGATCTTTTATTCCCTACTGAATCCTTACGGGTAATATCCTCTACGTATATATTTTTTAAGAAATCCTTTTCATTGTATGGTTAAACATTTTTAAGAAAAACTTGAGTTAATTGTGTTGAAAATTCATTGTTTTGGTTATGTATAGGAGAAAAATAATAATTTTAATTATTAAATAATGATGAATTCTTTTAAATTGTATATATTCATTTAATTAATTTTTCATTCATTTCAGCGGTTGCTTAATTCAGCCATTTAGCATCTTCTTCTTATGCGACCTGATAACCAATCGGCTAGCGCTCTGGCCTTTGGTATCACAGGCTTCAGGTTCGGTGGCATGGATGTTTGTGAGTGGTTTGAAATTCACGTTAAATTGCAGATCCCGCTCTAATTGGCCTAAATTGTGCAAAAAAATGACTGTAGAAGGACAAACCAATCTTCTTCTTCATTGGCGCAACAGCCTCATGGTGGGTTGCTCATATGATACATTTCAAATCTAATATGAGCAGTGGATTCATATTAGAATACATCTCCAAATCCCTATTAGGATCGTGTTAGTCTAAAGCTATGAAAGAACACAAACCTAGCCGTAAACAACACAATTGCTACCGGATGTACTAATTTTTTAAAGAACTGAATTTAACGGATATAACCAACAATTACGAAATATATTCATACGGATCAAACATATTCATCTACTATACACTCAAGAGCCAAAACATTATGACCACCTGACAATAACGAGTTGGCCCAACTTTGGCGCGGAACACAGCTTCAACCCGCCTTGGCATGGATTAATACCACCACTTAATTGTTAAATATCACTTCCACCTGATCACGTGCCTTCCACGTCATCCAGGCGAGTTCATTGCAAAATGTAGGGGTGGTCATAATGTCTTGGCTCTTGAGTGTATATATTCATTATTTTCTCCAAGTCTGTTCAGATTTTAGCCTATGCTGACGATATCGTAATCATTGCAAGATCATTTGCATTGGAAGAAGCTTTTCGAGTTTTGAATTGGTTGCAAAGGCTTTGCATCTAAACATAAACCAGGAAAAAACGAAATATATGCTTTCCTCAAGAAATATCTGTCAGGATACTACCAATATTACCTTAACCACTTGCACTTTTGAATGTGTACTTAGTTTTAAATACTTAGGTTCAGAAATTAATTGTCATAATAATATCTTACCTGAAATAAAAAACAGAATTGTGTCTGCCAATAAGGCCTTTTACGGGTTAACACATCTATTTAAATAGCAGTTCATATACAGAAAAACTGAATTATATTTATATAAAACTAAAATGGTAAACTACTTATTAGATCTATTTTGGTCTGTGGCTCTTCATATGCTTAAAAACTGAATTATATTTATATAAAACTAAAATGGTAAACTACTTATTAGATCTATTTTGGTCTGGGGCTCTGAAACATGGACTTTGGCAAGATCTCATGAGGCTCATTTGAGCGGAAAGACTATTCTTGGTGGTGTTAAAGATAGTCATTGTTGGAGAAGAGGGTACAACGTAGAGATTTATAAACGAAGTCCCAGTTATTATAAAATTTGTTCAGATCAATAGATTAAACTGGGCTGCTCATGTATTTAGAAGGAAAAATGTAAACCCTGTAAAAAGGCTCATTTTGACAAAGCCACAGAGACAAGAGGAAGAGGACAACCCAAGTTGCGATGGATAAACGCAGTTGAAAAGATTTTGCTGCACTGAAGGTTAAGAATTTGCAGGACCATGGTCCCCAGAGGAATGCATGTAAATCTCTTCAAAGGAAAGCCTTGGCCCACCCCGGGCTGTCGTGCTATTGATGATGATGACTATATATTCATACAGACTCATAGATTAGGAATTTTTTTAATTACCAGATATGACCTGGAATTGCACAGTTGCAGAAAATACAAAATTTTGGTAAATTTTATTAAGGAAAAATATCTGACCAAAAGTAAAGGCTTGCGATCTTAAATAACTAGCATTAAATAATATAAATTGACTAAATAAAACAATCATTTTTATCTAACAATTTCCAATAATTTTTTTTTTTTTCATTTTTAATCTTTTACCATTTGATTTTAATGCTATTAGTTTGAAAAATAAATTAAAAACTTATAATGTAATTTTTTCTTAACGATTACAATTCGTTTCAAGGTGGACGCCATCTGGTGTCTTAAAAAAGTATAAAAAAAAAACATTTTTATTTGATTAAGAAAAAAAAATTTCGAAATTTTTAACATTTGAAAGAATTAATTAATAAAAATAATTAATTAAATTTTTTTATAATTTTGGATGCGAATTTTTAAAACGAAATAATAAATTCAGAGGAAAAAAAATTAACTTCTAACTGTTACAGTTGTTAAGTTATGTTATATTCAGGTAAAATATTAAATTATTTCCTTTGAAATTGATTTCTCTAATAAAACGGACAAAAACGAAACATAAAAAAATTCAATAAATAGTATAAGCTCATAATTGATTTTTAACAATAAAAATATTATTTTTTTTTTATTCTATTTAATAGATTTGCTATATTTCCTTATTAAATTTATATTTTTTAATTATTTCATTATCGAAAGATTTTTTTTTTTTTTTACATTTCTTTTTTTACCTATTGTTACTTATAAAAAATATTTTTGTTAATTTTAGTTAGGATCTGTATGAATTTTTTTAACATCTACAAATTATACACTAAATTTTAATAAATATATGACTTTACAAAATATATAAAAATTATTTTATAATGAACAATTTTATTAAATGGTATGCATACTTTAAAAAAAATATTAAAAAATCAAATACTATTTATAATTTTAAAAAACATTTAAATGTGCTATTAATTATTAAGTAATATATATGCGACAGATTTAAAGAAAGATCAGAATTTAGACAGAAATTATTTACATATCATCTGTTACTATTTATACAGCTTAATTTTTGCAAAATTTCAAACATTTAATTTCACAAATAAAAATATTTATTTAGAACAATCAAAGATATAAACAATTTATATTTTAAAATCTTAATAAATAAAAAATTATTTTTTATAAATAATAATAATTTTAATAAATTTAGAACTAATTTAAAAATAGCTTCATTAGAAATTTTGCTTTTAAAATTTTAAAAATACAGCTTCAACCCGCCTTGCCATGGATTAATACCACCACTTAATACCTGTTAAATACCACTTCTACCTGATCTTCCACGTCATCCAGGCGAGTTCATTTGCAAAAATGTAAGGGTGGTCATAATGTTTTGGCTCTTGAGTGTATATATTCATTATTTTCTCAAAAGTCTGTTCAGATTTTAGCCTATGCTGACGATATCGTAATTATCGCAAGATCATTTGTATTGGAAGAAGCTTTTCGAGTTTTTGAATTGGTTGCAAAAAGGCTTTGCATCTAAACATAAACCAGGAAAAAACGAAATATATGCTTTCCTCAAGAAATAACTGTCAGGATACTACCAATATTACCTTAACCACTTGCACTTTTGAATGTGTACTTAGTTTTTTAAATACTTAGGTTCAGAAATTAATTGTCATAATAATATCATAATAATTGTCATAATAATTAATTGTCATAAAACAGAATTGTGTCTGCCAATAAGGCCTTTTACGGGTTAAGACATCTATTTAAATAGCAGTTCATATACAGAAAAACTGAATTATATTTATATAAAACTAAAATGGTAAACTACTTATTAATCTATTTTGGTCTGTGGCTCTTCATATGCTTAAAAAACTGAATTATATTTATATAAAACTAAAATGGTAAACTACTTATTAGATCTATTTTGGTCTGGGGCTCTGAAACATGGACTTTGGCAAGATCTCATGAGGCTCATTTGAGCGGAAAGACTATTCTTGGTGGTGTTAAAGATAGTGATTGTTGGAGAAGAGGGTACAACGTAGAGATTTATAAATGCTATAAAGTCCCAGTTATTATAAAATTTATTCAGATCAATAGATTAAACTGGGCTGCTCGTGTATTTAGAATGAAAAATTTAAACCCTGTAAAAGGCTCATTTTGACAAAGCCACAGAGACAAAGAGGAAGAGGACAACCCAAGTTGCGATGGATAAACGCAGTTGAAAAAGATTTTGCTGTACTGAAGGTTAAGAATTTGCAGGACCATGGTCCCCCAGAGGAATGCATGTAAATCTCTTCAAAAGAAAGCCTTGGCCCACCCAGGGCTGTCGTGCTATTGATGATGATGATGACTATATATTCATACAGACTCATAGATTAGGGAATTTTTTTTTAATTACCAGATATGACCTGGAATTGCACAGTTGCAGAAAATACAAAATTTTGGTAAATTTTATTAAGGAAAATATCTGCGCAAAAGTAAAGGCTTGAGATCTTAAATAACTAGCATTAAATAATATAAATTGACTAAAACAATCATTTTTATCTAACAATTTCCAATAATTTTTTTCATTTTTAATCTTTTACCATTTGATTTTAATGCTATTAGTTTGAAAAATAAATTAAAACTTATAATGTAAATTTTTTTCTTACGATTACAATTCGTTTCAAGGTGGACGCCATCTGGTGTCTTAAAAAAAAAGTATTAAAAAAAACATTTTTATTTGATTAAGAAAAAAAATTTCGAAATTTTTAACATTTGAAAGAATTAATTAATAAAAATAATTAATAAAATTTTTTTTATAATTTTTGGATGCGAATTTTTAGAACGAAATAATTAACTTCTAACTCTTACAGTTGTTAAGTTATGTTATATTCAGGTAAAATATTAAATTATTTCCTTTGAAATTGATTTCTCTAATAAAACGGACAAAAACGAAACATAAAAAAAAATTCAATAAATAGTATAAACTCATAATTGATTTTTAATAATAAAAATATTATTTTTTTTTATTCTATTTAATAGATTTGCTATATTTCCTTATTAGAATTTATATTTTTTGATTATTTCATTATCGAAAGGTTTTTTTTTTTTTTTTTTTTTTTTTTACCTATTGTTACTTATAAAAAATATTTTTGTTAATTTTAGTTAGGATCTGTATGAATTTATTAACATCTACAAATTATACACTAAATTTTAATAAATATATGACTTTACAAAATATATAAATTAATTTATAATGAACAATTTTATTAAATGGTATGCATACTTTAAAAAAATATTAAAAAATCAAATACTATTTATAATTTTAAAAAACATTTAAATGTACTATTAATTATTAAGTAATATATATGTGACAGATTTAAAAAGATCAGAATTTAGACAGAAATAATTTACATATCAGCTGTTACTATTTATACAGCTTAATTTTTGCAAAATTTCAAACATTTAATTTCACAAATAAAAATATTTAATTACAACAATAAAAGATATAAACAATTTATATTTTAAAATCTTAATAAATAAAAAAATTAATTTTTATAAATAATAATAATTTTAATAAATTTAGAACTAATTTAAAAATAGCTTCATTAGAAATTTGGCTTTTAAAATTTTAAAGGGAATACTTAATGAAGTCAAATATTAATTAATATTACAGAAATAAAATTAGTAATACATAAACTATTAAAAATTATTTATATTTATCATGATTTTAAACAATCGTGCCCATTGAAAGCAATATGTTATTTTTATTTCATTTCTACAGTTTTTCTATTTTCACAAACAATTTTTTAAATAAATTTTTTTTCAATAAAGCTTCATATTCATAAATTTATCATTGTCTGTTTACATATATATTAAAGAGTTAGAGCTGTATATATATATATATATATATATATTATAGAGGCTTTTTTTATTAAAACCTCATTGGATGTATTATTTAAAATAAAAAAAAAATTATTTTATTATTTTAAATAATTATTATTTTTTGTAGACAGACACACGAAATACTTAAAAAATAAATAACATAAATTTTCATCATTTAGTAATGATTTATTTTAATTTAATAAATATATTTTATGCCTTTAATAAAATTAATTTACAAAAATTATTATTATTATATTCATTATCAAGCAAAAAAACATTATATTTTTCAATTATTATCTCTATCAAAGATATTGATATTGATTATCTTTGATAGATAGCCAATATGGTATACTATGAAGATCAATGGTATACTAGAAAAAAGAATGTCTTTAAAATTCAACAGGTTGTTCATTCATACACAAATTTAGTTAAAATAAAAAAAACTTCAAAAAAAAATTCTGTATAAATTTCACTATTTTAAATAAAATATAATTTTTTTAAACTTTCAATCTTAAACTAAACTTTGATATTTAATTATTACGATTATTAAATTTAGTCTAACTAAATACATTACTTTACACAATTAAAATATTACGTTATATTTTGTTCAAATAATATATTTTTCTGTGTGTGAAAAATTAAAATTTTAAACGTAAAAATTTTAATTTTACATAAATTTAAAATGTTAGAAATTTTTCCATTGTATTAATTTCCCACATTTTTGATTCAAAATGAAATGAATGCATCTTTTTATATATTTTTATATATTATTTTTTTTTTTATTTTCATGTATAATTTTATATTTATTATTAAATATAATTTTTATTTATAAAATCCTTCAGTTTCAATATTGACGAAATGTCTTTTTATAGCTCTAACGATTTATTATAAAGAATAAACACGAAACGCAATATATATGTATATAAAATACAAAATTAATGATCAACTAATAGAACGATAAACCCTTACAAATAAATAACCCAGTTAATATTACAGTTAAAAAATACCTCTCCCCTTCGCAACGACATACAGTGCTCACTAATATCAAAATCAGCCCCTCCAAAAGTTCAATAATCTATAAATAGACATCAGCAGCCCATACTGCGGTACTTGATACTGATGCGCCAACGTACAGAAAACCTTAAAATCTGAGTACAGAAGGCTTAAAAAAGATCTTTTAACTCACCAACAGTGACTTTATTTAGGTGCTTTGTAGAAGGGAGAGGTTGAGCTTCCTAGGACTGGAACTGTACTTGACGCCTATGCGGATGCAAAGCTAGGCCGATACCTGTCGCAGTGGCTTTCTACTCCCACGCTGCCACTAAGCCTTCCCTGGTGGATGGGCGAGTGCGCATGCGCGGACTAGATCGATGGGCCCCCTCTCTATTAAGCCAAGCACGGTCCTAACTCATCAAGGAATGATTGCGCCATGTAATGCACTTCCAATCGTATGGGGACCGAATTTGCTGCATTTGGTAGGGTAAATGAAGCAGAAGCAATCATTGCTTTCGGTGTGGGTGAACAGAATCATTAATGTGACCGGAGAATTGCATTATGTGGATAAATAATAAGAATAATAAATGACTCATTCAGCATTTATTATATTTAAGTGAAGCAAAGACAGAGATTGAGTTGAATAAATTTGAAACAGGGAGAAATGAATACTTGAATACTGAGATGAATACATTTTATAAAAAAAAGGAATCAAATATTTTAAAATTTGGTTCATTATTCTAATAATAATTAATAATACAAAGATAAATTAATTTTATAAATGAAGGAATCAGGTTATTTTAAAAGTTGGTTCAACATTATAATGATAATTAAAAAATTAATTTTATAAAAAAAAAAAAAAAAAAAAAAAAAAAAAAAAAAGGGAATCAGATTATTTTGAAATTTGGTTCATTATTCTAATGATAACTAATATAATACACAGAATTTATTTTATAAAAAATAAGAGACAGATTATTTAAAAAATTTGGTTAATTATTCTAATAATTAATTATACACAAAGTAATTTTTATGAATAAAAGAAATCAGATTATTGTGAAGTTTGATTCATTATTCTAACGATAACTATAATATACAGAATACACAAAGTAATTTTAAAAAAAAAAGGATTCAGATTATTTTAAAAATTGGTTCCTTATTCTAATGATAATTAATAATAAACAAATAAATTAATTTTATAAAAAAAATTTATAAAAAATTTTATAAAATAAAAAAATAGTTAATTTATGTATAAATTTTAAAATGGTTTTAATATTTAGTTCATTATTCTAATGATAATTAATAATACACGTAATACACAGGTAAATTAATTTTATGAAGAAAAGGAATCAGATTGTTTTAAAATTTGGTTCGTTATTCTAATAATAATTAATAATGCGTATAATATAATACACACGATACTAATGATAAATTAATTTTATAAAACAAAGGAATAAGATAATTTTAAAATTTGGTTCAATATTCTAATGATAATTAATAGTACACTTAATACGCAGATAAATTAATTTTATAAAGAAAGAATTTATTTTAAAATTTGATTCATTATTCTAATAATAATAATACACATAATACATGGTTAATTTTGTAAAAAAATGGATCAAATTATTTTAAAATTTGGTTAATATTCTAATAATAATTAATAGTATAATACGCAGATAAATTAATTTTATAAAAGAAAGAATCCGATTATTTTAAAAATTTGATTCATTATTCTAATAATAATAATACACATAATACATGGATTAATTTTTTAAAAAAAAAAATCAGATTATTTTAAAATTTGGTTTATTATTCTAATGATACTTAATAATACACAGATAAATTTAATTTTTTATAAAAAAGAAATCAGATTATTTTTTAAATTTGGTTTATTGTTCTAATGATATTTAATAACACACATAATACAGATAAATTAATTTTATAAAAAGAAATCAGATTATTTTAAAATTCGGTTCATAATTCTAATGATAATTAATAATACACTTAATAACCAGATAGATTATTTTATAAATAGAAGGAATCAGATTATTTTAAAATTAAGTTCATTATTCAAATGATAATTAATAATACACAAATTAATTAATTTTATAAAAACAGGAATCAGTTTATTTTATAATTTGGTTCATTATTCTAATGATAATTAATAATACACATATAATATATATAATACTAATAATACGCATAATAATAATAATTTCTATAAATTATTCTTGATGATAATTATTAATACAAATAATATATTGACAAATTATTTTATAAATAGAAGGAATCAGATTATTTTTAAAAATTTAGTTCATTATTCTAATGTTTATTAATAATACACGGATAAATTAATTTTAAAAAAAAAAAGCAATCAGATTATTTTAAAATTTGGTTCATTATTCTAATGATTATTAATAATACACATATACATTAATTTTAGAAGAAAAAAAAAAAAAGGACTTTAAAATTTGGTTTATTTTTCTAATGATAATTACTAATACACAGTTACATTAATTTTATAAAAAAAAGGGAATTAGATTATTTTAAAATTTGTTCATTATTCTAATCATAAACAACAATACTAATGTTTTTCATAATTAGGAAAAATATTTATGGTATGAAATAGCTATGCAAATGATTCTAAAAACATAAAGAGGTTAAGAAGTGTTAAAAAAAAAAAGTTTCTGTTATCCAATTTTTATTTATAAAATTTGGAAATTTTTACAGAAAGCATTAATAAAAAGTATATTAATACATTTTCATTTGTGTGATGTATATTATTTGTTTATTTACATGGAAGGACTTCTATAAATCATTTTGCTCCCAAAATTCTGAATATATTTATATATATATATATATATATGATATATACATATTGGGTTTTTCAACTTAGAATATTTTCACACAATTTCATTCAAAACATTTGTTGTTTTTTTTTTTAGGATATTTTTAAGAAAATTATTTCTCTTTCAAAATTGAATATAATATAAGTTAAAGCAAAAATATTTCAGTGATCTGTGCATTTGAAACAACAATTTTAAAAATATCTATTGATTCGTAGTCTTTATTAAACTTTTTTTTCTCATAGTATAATTCTAATTATTTTAACTTTCTTAAACTGCATATATTTTCAAATTTTTAATCATTTCAACTAATTTTTATTTATATATATATATATATATATATTTATTTATTATCAAATACAATAACGATTTAACGTTAAATGCTTTTAATAAATGAAAATGTTTTCGAAAACTTGGGGAGTTTTATAAAAAATAATAACTTAACAAATTATTTTAAAATAATAAATTAATTTATTCAAATACTTCAGTAAAATAAAGTATTCGTTGTATTACATTTAAATTATCAATATTAGAAGAATTTAAATTAAATAATAAATTTAACATTAACTGTTGTAAAAATATATATGCATAATAAATTTGAAAGACACATAATATTTAATATTAAAATTTTTTTAATTGGTAATTATTAGATAATTTTTGTTTATTTGAATATCAATAATTTAATACCAATATAATTCATTCGAAAAAATAAAAATGTATATATCTAATCAAACTATTTCAAACATATTTCCATGATAGCTGTTGTTGAACATATTAAAAAAAAACAACTTTTGTAGTGATATAAAATACAGCTTCCTATATTTTTTTCATTAGTTATTATACTTTATAATACTTACTATACTTATACTTTCTACTTATGTTTCATTTTATTTACGTTCCTCTTTAAATAATGAAATCTGCATATTTTTCTATATTTTTATCTGCATATTATAAATTTTTCAGAAACTGCACTGCAATCATTTTTCAAAATAAGTGTCTTTTAAATATTATAAATGTTTTTACTAACATATTATTTTAATTATAATATTTTTCATAAGCCATTACTTTTTATTGGTTGGAATGTATTATGCTGTTCATTATTTATTATTGTATTTTATGTTCTGTTTTGAGTCATAAAAAGTTTTATCTATAAAATTGATAATTTATGAATACTTCACATGATTTGTACCAAAATATTTGCTTCTCAGAAATATCACTTATAATAATTTCGGAAATATATATCTTCTTGTTCTTCGTTGTTATATTCAAATTGTATTCACAAAGACATAAAAAAAAACTGAAAAATAGCACTAGTACCCTTTTATGTATGCATTAAATTAGTTTTTAAAAAGAAAAAACAATATTCATTTCTAAAACTTTATAATTAAAATTCAAAACATTTATTATTTACAAAAAATGCTATTATTAACACATTAGTATAAAACAATAAAAAATTTATATATTCTATTTTATTAAAATATTTTAAATAATTTTTATAGAGAACTATGAAATTATTTTAATATATTATTTTTTTTATCACGATGTTACTTTTATAATATTTTATTATAAATTATTATTTATTATTTTATAATATTTAATTATTTTTATAAATATATTAAAATTTAATATTTTATTATTTTTATTATTAAAATTTATATATTTATTATTTATTGAAATTATTTTATTATTTTATTGTTATTTTATAATATTTTATTTTATTTTAAAATTTATAGTGCATATTTATACAGAAAAGAAACTTTTTAAAATTATTATTGGTTTAAAAAAAAATTTTTATCTTTCAAAATTAACTTGTTAAATCTTTATTTTTATTATAAAAATAATTTTAAATAAAGATTTTATTTAAAATAGTTTTAAATCATTATTTAATATTAACAAATAAATCTAAAAAGTTACGAAATCTACATTTATTTATTTATAATCATTATTTATTTTATCACGATATTAATTTATAAAGGTTTTATTATAAATTATTATTTTATAAGATATTTTATTTTATTTATTTTATTTTATTTTAAATATTTTAATATCATTATTTTATCATTTTTATAATAGTTTATTATTATTATTGAAATGATTAAAATTTTATTATTATTTTTATTAATCATATCCATATGGAAAAAGAAACTGAAAATATTTTATTGGATTAAAATAATAAATTTATCTTTCATCTAAAATCATTTTTTAAATCATTCATGTAATAGCTCATAATAAACCTAAAAAAGTTACGAAATCTACATAAGAATATTGTTATTAGAAATTTATAAAAATTTAATTAAAAAAATTAGTCCATTTTTTAGAAACTATTTTAAAAGCCATATCTAAATATTTGTCCCAAAAGTGAATTTCTCCTTTTGAAAATCAATAACTGATTTTACCTTTTTCACGCTTCTTGCTGAGTACTTATATTTGGGGTGAAAATGGTTTTACAGATAACTGGATAAAAACCATTAGCAGTCCATTAGTTTTTTAAATTGCCTTTATTTATTTTGCACTTAATAGTTTGTTAAAAGATAATAGAATTTATTTTTAGAACTTTTTTTGAAGAGTACCTGTTTTTCGCTGAAATGACTTATAAACACATGGTTACTTTTTGAAATATGCATTAAATTTTAGTCATAATTACGTAAAACAAAACATTTAATTTATTTGTCCAAAAAAATATACAGCAAAAAAAGATTATATTTTTATTTGTAAAAATAATAATTAAATTATCCCTATTCGTACAAAAAAGTCATTTATTAAGATATAAATTGTTTTTATCGTATAACAAGTATTTAAATTGTTATTTTTTTTATGTTTAATAAATTTAGATTTAAAGAGTTTTCTTTTTATTTATATTTTCCTATTTCGTTATTTTAGCATAAAAATTTAAACTACACCCTTTTTATTTATTTTTTAAAAATTAATGTAATAAATATACTTAAACAACCTATACTATTATAAATAATAAAGGAGCTGTACATATATTACTGTCGAATGAATTTCACAAAAATAAAAAATAAAAATAAATAAATAAATAAATAAAATAAAATAAAAGATTCATAAATAAAAAAATAATCTAATAATTTAATAATATAAATAATAAATAATTTAATAATATAAATAAAAAAAAAAATGTTTATTAAATAAATAATAAAAATAGGATATACCAAATGGAGTTCTTATTAAATATCTTATATTATTGTACAAATACTAGTATTGTCTGTAGTTAAATATCGACACTTTTGGGAGGCATTTGAAAATAAAAGAATCTTTCTATTTATTTTTTAAAGGTAAAAAAAGTAATAATTCCATTTTTCGTTTTGAAAAATATTTGTAAAAAATTAAAAGGAAAATGTATAATATCTAAAAAAATTATTTTTTTTTACAATTAAAAAAAATGTTTTTTATTCGTTTTGCAATAAACTTAAAGTGTAAACATTTTCAATCATTCCAACTCATATTATAAAATATAAAAAAAAAAATAATATCATAAAAATATAATAAAAATAAATAATATAATAAAAATAAATAAAATAAAAATAAATAAATAAAATAAAAATATTTCATAAATAATAAAAATAATCCAAAATTTAATTTAATTAATAAATAAAAATAAAATATTTCATGGAAAATAAAATGTATTAATAATGTATTAATTAATAATAAAACAGGATATACCAAATGTGAAGTTCTTATTACATACCTTATTTATTATAGTGTAGATATTTCAAATCAAATTGTAAAATATTATTATAATAAAAATAATAATTAAAATAAAAAATATATTACTATAATAATTATAAATCAATAATAATATTATTATAATACAATAATAATTAATTATAATAGTTCTGGAAAAATTTATGCCAAAAACTTAAAATGTATCCGAAACATTAACAATAATATCAAAAAAAAATTTTAAAAGTCAATTCCTACTTTCTTTTTCACTCTATTTACAGAAAAGTCCTTTATAAATAATTTTCATTCATTTCTTTAGGTTTTTCGGGCGCCATCTATTGGTAGATACATGCAACTTAAATCTTAAAAATCTAAAATTAATTAATTAATTATAATTACAGAATTAATATTTGAAAAAATATATTATTATAATTATTATAAATTCAAAAAAATGTATTTGAACTTATGAATAATAAAAAATATTTTAATAACAATTAAAAAGTATAAAAAGTATTAAAAAGTAAGTATTAAAGTAAAATCAGATTTAAAAGTATTTTATTAACATTTTATTAACAATTTGAAAAGATGTATGCCAAGAAAGAAAGAAGGAATTGAAAAAATTAAATAATAAAATAAATTTTCGTTGATGCCAACCTGGATAAATATTATTTAGTCTGATAACTGAAAATTATGAATTCTATTGAATTTATACTGACAAAAAAATCTTCAAAAGAACTACATTAAAATATCATGATGAGAAAGTTTTGTTGTCATTAATATCCTGCTATGTGGTCATCCAAGGATATTTTTATAAAAGGATGAAATACCAATCTGTCTTGTGTGGCAGAGGTCTTAAAGGAAGAAGATTGCTCATCAGACTCAAATCAAAGTAGATTTCGTAACAGTCTCCTGCGGTTTGCAAAGAAGATTACTTTGCAATCATGGGGATTGGTGAACAATGTTCTTTGTTTGTCTGCGAGCTGAAATTAGTTCTGTTACATAAAAAGAAAAAAAAACAGATTTATCTTCATTTAAGAATGTTTTCATTGCTTCATCTCATATAGAAACAGAATGTTATGAAAGAATTTCTCAACATGAAATGTATCGAAACCATTGTGAAAGAGAGATAAGAATTGGATATGGGAAAAATGTCAACTTCTGATCTGGTAATTATTTTCGAGTTTAAAATATTAATATAGATATGTTTAATAGCTGATTCAAATGTGAAAAAGCATAATGCAAAAATCAATCCACGTGAAAATGTTCTTAATAAGAATGCTATTTAAATTAATTCGATTAAAAATAATAGGACTGAGGGGAAGCAGACCTTTTATTAAATTGTAAAAACGCTTTTACGGCTGCCAATTTTAGTTCTTTTTTTTTTCAATGTTACTGTCATTTTCTATGAATTTATTTAGACTTCACCTTTGTACAGTTGAAAAAATTAGTTGATGCCAACGCAAAATGCAAAAGGTTACATCCTTATGTGCAAAGGTTACAATATTAATACTTTTTAATTATTATTAAACCGATATTACCATAATTTTCCAGCTAGATGCCTCAGTTCTTATTAAATACAAAATTGTTTTTATGTTTGTTTTCAAGTATCAAATATATGATGTATAGTATATGGTGATAGTATACCATGCTTCCTCCTACGCACTGGCAAAAGCGTCCCCTGTAGTATTCAGGAGAAGTGGTCAGTCGGCTTACAGACTCTCACTCGTATATGAAATAAATTTCGCCCATCCTGCGTGTAGCTGAGTATCGGGTTTTCGTCTGAGAAGTTTAGTCCTTCCACGAATCTATAATTATCCGCCATTAAATGTGTTAATTATTGTATTCTCTAATTGTATGTATGTGGTGTTTTGTATATATTTAAATTAAACTGTGAGATCTCCAACCCGTGCCTCAAGTATCTCAACCCAATCACACCCAGTTACAATCGAGTTGAACAACCTACACACTGCAATGATAAGGCGGATTCTTTTAACAGAATCAATTTAACTATATTTTATTTTTAATTCTTTCACAGAAATAATTTGTTTAAATAAATGATTATCTTTAAGTCTTATTTTTTTTAAACTGAGCACGAAATAAAAATAATAATAATCATAATTGTGATAATAATTATTATTATTATCATAATTACAATAATAAAAATATCAGTTGGACACTCATTATAGGTAATTCTTTTAGTAGTCATTCCAAATTCCTATTCATTCCAAGACGTAGCTGATGCAAAAAAAAATAATAAATATTCAGAGAAAAGTTTGAAGAAAAAATTATACCTCATTTCATTAAATTCAGCATTCCATGGCTCAAGACGAAAAAAAGATTTATACAATCCTTTAATAATCTGCATTTTAATCTTACTATAAAAGTAGGTTAAATATAACAACAAAGTTAAAAGTATCCCTGAAAAAGTAAGAAAAGTTAAAATAAAAATAAATAAAATGTCAAAATCTACATGTAAATGCCTTTCTTTCGCCAACATAAAATATTTCCTCAATTCAAATATAATGCACGAAACCATTAATCATGTCATTTTATTTTGTTTTTCGTACAGACGGAGAATAATTCAATAATACAAAATACAATACATAAATTTTTACTATTTTATCAAATATCCATACAAACTTTCATCTCAAAAGACATTGAATTTTTTTAATTAAAAAAAAAAACATTTATTGAAGATATCTTTAGTTGATTACACGTTTTCGAAAGATTAAAAACAGGAACGAATCACATATATATTAAATTCATTCTATTATAGCAAATAAAAAAAGCGAGAATATAAATAATGATTTATTACGGAAAAAAATAAATTTTAGCTTGTATAAAAAGTACAATATTTTAAATGAACAAAAGGATATTATCAATAAACAAAAATGTCAAAACTTTACCACATCAACATTAAAATTGTTTTAATAATAGATGAAAAAGAAATTCTTAATCTAGTTCATTGAAATATATACACATTATTTATTGCATTTAATAATTCAACTAAATGAATTATTTAACATTTTATTTAAATTATTTATTTATATTAATTTAAATGAGAAAATGAATACTTTTATATTGTTTGTCACTTTTTCTCAAAATTTCAGTTTCATTTATTGGAAAATGAAATAATTAGAATTATTTAGTGATTTTTTTTTATGTGTAAAGAAGAAAATTTAATAAAATTTTAAAAAATTATCGTATTATCTTTAAAATAGCTTTTGTCTTTAAAAAATTAATTTATTTTACATTTAATTATTTGTATTTATTTTTGAATTGAGTAAAACTCTAGCGAAAACACATTATTGTTAAACTAAAGTTTAAATGCTCGTAATGAAACCCAGGAACAGTGTGCAGAAGAATTGTTGGGAACAAACATGGCTGAGTCTCATGTTCCGGTGGGCCATTCTACTGTTTCTCTTAGTGTTTTTATTGTAATAGCAGAAGTTGTGTTTAAGTTGTTTGTTAAAACGTGTACGAAGCTTGATAGTGCTGTCTTTAAGTCCGTACTTTATTTGATGAGTTTGCAAACTGTTCAAGTGTTGGTGTGATTAAATTAAACGTCATAATTTTTCATTTATGGGCTAGCTCTAGAGTATTTGAATATTTTTAGCATGCTAAATCAGTTTATACGCTTGAAATGACAGAATCATCATTAATGTTAGTAGTCTGGAATGTGTTGATGATAATATAATTGTATTAAATTAGTGTTATTTGTGAATCTTTAAATATAAAATGCTTCAGTCAATAAAAATCTAAAAACATGTTTTTTTAAAATAATTTATTACCTAAACGAGAAGTGTGCATCATTTTTCTACTTAATACCCTTTGTCTTTTAAAAGAATGGTATTAATTTTTTACTTATTCTACTATAAGACTCTTGTTTTTCTATATATTTTGGTTTTCTGCTTTACATTACTAGTAACAATATTGTCATTTAAAAGGACATCATTATCATCAGTGGCGTCACAGTCCAATGGTGGCCCAAGGCCGTCTGCCTACTTGCAGACTTCGAAACAGACGAAATTTTTTCTTTAAAAAGAAAATGTCGTCTGCTATCGGGGTAAGATTATCAGCTTTATACCCAACGGTCCTACAGTCATATTACACCGGGACCTAAAGATTAAAGTGGATTACGAACCACTACAAACATCCACTGCACCACCGGGACACGAACCCGAAATCTGTGGCGTCGAGACATATATTAAACAACATTCGTATATTCCAAAGTTTTCATAAATTACAGTGTCGGGAATGAGAATGTGTCGGGACACATGCATACAACAAAATGAACACGATTATTCTAATAATCAGCACTATTCTTTTTCCAAATTTAACCTTCAAACCCCCAATCGGTTCATCAATAACATCCCGAAATCACACAAACCGGAACCTTAGCTATTTACCAACCCATAAAAAAGAACCTTCTTTTAACCTCAGGCACAAAACACATACCGTCATTTCCCAAATACCATTCCAAACTATTTAATTTCTTTCCAGATAGAAAAAAAAAGTCAAATGCGGAATACCTCCAGCGAACATCCCGAAACTATTCACCCTGAGCTGGAGCAGGAAAAAAATGGCGAATGCCACTCCAATTCATCAAGTATGGAGAGCAGCAGAGATCAGGCGGAATGATCTTCGGAGCAAACGAGATCATCGCCTAGCAACCGGGAATTGAGGAACGCGGACGAGTTAAGATTGTTTGGCGAGAAATATTTTAGAAAAGCCCTCCTGTCCATTAAACTTCCTGACAACGGCAAATAAGGTCTGTTGCCATGGCGACTGTGGGTCTCCAAATTGGATCCGAATTGCTCATAATGAAACCCCAGAACAGTGTGCAGAAGAATTGTTTGGAATAAACACGGCTGAGTCTCATGTTGTACTGTTTCTCTTAGGATAGCGGCTTTAGTGTTTTTATTGTGACAGCAGAAGTTGTCTTTAAGTTGTGTGTTAAAACGCGTAGGAAACTTGGTAATACTGCTGTTCTTCTTTAATTAAGTCTATACTTTATTTGGAGAGATTGCAAACTTTTCAAGAGTTGATGTCGTTAAATAAAACGTCATAAAGTTTTTCATTTGTGTGTTAACTGTAGAATATTTGAATACTCTGAAGGAAAAAAAAATCCTAACGTCAAGAATCAATTATTGTAGAGTCATGAAACTCGAACAATACATTTTCTAGTTAACATGTTTAATTGATTAAATTTTAAAGATCACAGTTTAATTTAAGATCAAGAAAATGCATTTCATATGTAAAATGCTGTTACATTAATAGCCGGTGTAACCTCCAAAATTTTAAATGCAAGCCTGTAAAAGTGCATGCATTGTGTCATAGAGGTGCCGAATGTCATTTTGTGGTATGGAGTTCCATGCTTGTTGTACTTGTTTTGTCAGTACTGGGATTGTCAGTGTTGGCTGTGGATGATGCTGAAGTTATCATCCAATGAAATCCCCTACGTGCTCAATTGGAGACAGATCTGGTGATCTCGTAGGCCAAGGTAACACGTTGACACTCTGTACAGCACGTTGCGTGACAACATAGGTATGAGAGCGTGCGTTATCCTGTTGGAAAACTCGCTCTTGAATGCTGTTCATGAATGGGAGTAGGTTAAATTACCAGACTGGCGTACAAATTTGCAGTCAATGTGTTTGAGGTAACCATGAAAGTGCTCTTGCTGTCATAGGAAATTTATCCCCAGACCATGACTCCAGGTGTAGTTTCAGTGTCTGAGCCGCAGACAGTCTGATTGCAGGCGTTCCCCCTGGGCTCCTTCTGAACAACACACGGCCATACGGCCATCACTGGCACCAAGGCAGAACCTGCTTTCATCTAAAAACACAACAGATCTCCATTCCGTCTTCCAATGAGCTCTGTCTGATACCACTGGTATAGCAAGCAGAAATGGCTTGGAGTCCGTGGAATGCGCTACAGGGCGCCTGGCTCGAAGCTGTCTTGAAGAAACCGATTTCGTTGTATCACTGTGGTGCCAACTGCTCGAATTTCTGCCAGACTCAGTACGATGCGCCACACCTGTACGACGAATACGTCGGTCTTCCTTCTCAGTTGTTCCACGTGGCCGCCAGGAACCCAGTCTTCTTGAGATAGTACCATCCCTTGACCACTGCACCCAACAATCATGCACAGTGGACATATTCCGGCCAATTCTTTCAGCAATGTCGCGGAAAGAAAATCCATCATCTTGTAGCCCTATTATAAGCCCTCGTTCAAAATCGGTGAGCTGCTGATAATTGCTTCTTCGTCTTTTTAAAGGCATTCTTGGCTAACATTAACTCAATGCATCAAATTTCAAAGCTCAGTAACGCTCACGAACTTTACAGCACGCATTTAAAGCAAACCTGATTTGCATGTTCCGAGGCAGGATATGTTTTATTTTTACAGGGTGGGGTTTTCAGCAATACGTCAAACTCTCTACAATCATATGACAGAGACCTATGGTTTAAAGTGGTTCCGAACCACTACAAATATCCATGGCACCACCAGGACTCGAACCCGAAACCTGTGTCATCGAGCTCCAGACCTACATTAAACAACGTTCGTATATTTCAAAGCCTTCGTAAATTACAAGTGACATGAATTAGAATGACATCGCATACACACAATAATAGAACAGAGTTATTTTAATAATCCGCACTAATCCGTTTCCAATTTTAACCTTTAAACCCCCAATCGGTTCGTAAATAACGTCCCGAAATCACACAAACCGGAACCCTAACCATTTACCAACCCATAAAAAAAACCTTCCAATTTCCCCTCAAGCACACAACACATACCGTCATTTCCCAAATACCATCACAGAACAACCCAAACTACACTCATGTCCATAAATTAAGGATAATTCAGAATCACACAGAAATTGAACTCGAAAATAAAAATTTCACCTGTAGAATTATCACACACATCTTGAAGAAGAATATGCAAATTACAGGAAACCACCAGATGGCGCGGATGGTACGTCACAATGACGAGAGTGTAAGAGAGGGGTATATAAGGAATGGTGACAAAGAAATAAAATTGTTCACAAGCGCTTTAAAAGCCTTTCAGTGCAATAACCGCATAGTTATGGTACAAAGAAAGCATTTGGATGATTTTTTACGTGGTAGAATTATCGGACGACTGGAATGTGGACGTACCCAGCTGGAAGTATCCGAGGAACTTGGAATCGCCCAGAATGTCATCTCCAGGCTTTGGCAACGATTCCAAGATGATGGTAATGTGAGTAGATGTTACAGCACAGGTCGCCCCCGAGTTACAACGACGAATGAGGACCGGTATTTAGCAGTTACTGCCAAAAGCAACAGACGGAGCCCAGCATCAGACCTGTCTCGCCAGCTCTCTTCAGCTGCCGCTACGACAGTTTCAAGGCAGACCGTGTACAGACGCTTAGGGCACATTGGTCTATATGCCATTCCACTTACCGCAACTCACTGTCGCCTGCAATTAACCTGGAGTAGAGAGCATGCATTGTGGACACCGCAACAGTGGTCTTGTGTGATGTTTTCCGACGAGTCCAGGTTTAGTTTGCAGTCTGATTCTCGCCGGACTTTCATATGGAGAGCGCCAGGTACCCGTTACCACCAAGAGAACCCCATTGAACGACACCGTTACGGTGGTGCATGATGGCTCGTTTGGGGAGGAATTATTCTTGGTTCCAGAACTGACCTGCATGTTCAGAGTGTAACGATGACATTCTGGATGACATCGTTTTCTTATTCATCATTCTGGAACAACATGTACGTTTGTTTCGGGGCGCCATGTGTGCTCAATTTCTGTTTATGGATGACAACGCCCGTCCTCACCGTACAAACATTGTAGACGAATGCCTTCAATTGGAGGATATCACCCGTATGGATTGGCCAGCATACTCACCGGACTTGAATCCAATAGAGCATGTGTGGGATATGCTTGGCCGACGAATTGCAGCCCGTCAACCCCCTCCCACCTGTCAACCGGAACTTCGGAGGGCATTGTTTGATGAGTGGTGTAATATTCCCCAAGATCAGATTGATAATTTGATACTCAGCATGCCTAGGCGTTGTAAGGCCTGTATTGCATCGTCCGGGAGGCATACTCCATATTAACCATCATACTAACCATGTTATACTGTTTTTCGTAAATAGGTTCTTTTTTGAAATTTGCTCCAGGGAGTAAAAATCGCAATTTTTATTAATTATGTCAAACATATAGCATCTATTTTGCTCTTTACCTTTTATTTAATAAATAGACTTTACAAATAAGTCAAATTTGTTTTGCTTCTGTCTCTTTCTTTGCCTGAACTTCATTATCCTTAATTTATGGACATGAATGTATTTAATTTCCTTCCAGAAAAAAAAAAAAAAGAAAAGTTAAATGCGGAATACCTCCAGCGAACGTCCTGAAACTATTCACCCTGAGCAGGAGCAGGAGCAGGAAAAAAATGGCGTTACAATTCATTAAGTATGGAAAGCAGCAGAGATCAGGCGGAATAATCTTGGGAGCAACGAGATGATCGCCTAGCAACCGGGAGCGTCGGAACGCAGGCGAGTTGAGGTTGTTTGGCGAGAAATATTTCAGAAAAAAACCCTCCTGTCTATTAAGCTTCCATGACAACGGCAAATAAGGTCTGTTGCCATGGCGACTGTGGGTCTCCAAATTGGATCCGAATTGCTCCTAATGAAACCCCAGAACAGTGTGCAGAAGAATTGTTGGGAATTAACATGGCTATGTCTTTGTACCAGAGGCGCCCTTTTACTGCTTTAGCGGTTTTTTTTTTTTTTTTTTTTTTTTGTGACAGCAGCAGTTGTGTTTAATTTTTTTGTTAAAACGTGTAGGAAGCTTGATGATAACATACTTTTTAATTTAGTCTGTACTTTACTGTACTTTATTTGGAGAGTTTGTAAATTTTGCAAGAGTTGGTGTCATTCAATTAAATGCCATACAGTTTTTTTTTGTGTGTTAGGTATGGAGTATTTGAATACTTTTAGCATGCTAATTCATTTTATACAGTTGAAATGAAAGATTCATTATTATTGTTGTTAGTTTAGAATCTATTGATATTAAAGTAATTCAAAGTTTTTTTGTGTATCTTAAAAACATTTTTGAGATAATTTATTACCCAAACGAGAAACTTGTGTGCATTATTTTTCTACACAATATTCTTCATCTTTCAACAGATTGGTATTCCTATTTTTCTTCTTCTTGCATTTCTTGCATGAAGTGTCTGCCACTCGGTGTCAAAGGTGTGGGGTTCGATCCCTGCGGTTCTATGAATGTTTGTAGTGGTTCAGAATCCACTTTAAAATCGTGGTTCCCTGTCTTATAGGAGTGTTGAGCGTTAGCCGTAGGGCTAACAACCCTATTCCGTAAAAGACAGTTTCATGAAGCCATGTCAAATTTCTACCTACGGGTGCTGCATCGCAGTAGCCACTGCCCCCCCTTTCCTTCCTTCCACAAGTATACACGAATTCATAGATTTGGTCTGGATGTTGCTGTCGGCCAAATGGGATAAGAAACAACAACAACAACGAATATCTAATAAAGAATATTAATATACTTATTCTGAAAATGAATTTCTCTTATTCAGTTTAATAAAATGGAGTTACAATTATTTTAATTACGCTATCCTATATTAAGCAACATTCGTATATTACAAAGTTTTCGAAAATTACAAGTGAAACTAAATAGAATGGACGCATACACACAACAAAGTAATTTCAATAATCCTCAATATCCCTTTTCCAACTTTAACCTTTAAACCCCCAATCAGTTCACAAATAACATCCCGAAATCACACAAACAAGAACTGTAACCATTTACTAAACAATAAAAAAAAACCTCCAATTTCCAATCAAGCACACAACACATACCGTCATTTCCCAAATACCATCCGAACAGCCAAACTATTTAATTTCCTTCCCGAAAAAAAAAGTCAAATGCAGAATACCTCCAGCAGACATCCTCAAACTATTCACGCTGAGCAGGAGCAGGGAAAAAAATGGCGAATGCCACCCCAATTCATTAAGTATGGAGAGAAGCAGAGATCAGGCGGAATAATCTCCGGAGCAAATGAGATCATCGCCTAGCAACCGGGACCGTCGGAACGTGGGCGAGTTAAGATTGTTTGGCGAGAAATATTTTAGAAAAAGCCCCTTTGTCCATTAAGTTCCCTGACAACGGCGAATAAGGTCTGTTGCCATGGCGACCGTGGGTCTCCAAATGGGATTCCGAATTGCTCCTAATGAAACCCCAGAACATCGTGCAGAAGAATTGTTTGGAATAAACATGACTGAGTCTCATGTACCGGTGGGCCATTTGTACTGTTTCTTTTAGGATAACGGCTTTGGTGTTTTTATTATTACAGCAGAAGTTGCGTTTAAATTGTTTGCTAAAGAATGTTGGAATCTTGATAATACTATTGTACTTCTTTAATTAAATCTGTACTTTATTTCGAAAGTTTGTAAACTTTTCAAGAGTTTGGTGTCATTCAATTAAATGTCATAAAGTTTTCCATTTATGTGTTAACTGTAGAGTATTTGAATATTATTAGCATGCTAATTCACTTTATAAGGTTGAAATTAAAAATTCTTCTTCTTCTTTATATCATCATCATCATTATTATAACTATTTTAAAATGTATTGATATTAAGAGGACCTGATTGAATGACTAGTACTCTGGTACTCGGAGCGACAGGTTTCGAGTTCGAGTCCTGGCTGTGACATGGATGACATGGTGCTGTGACATGGATTTGTAGACGTTCCGAATATCCTTTAAACCGTAAGTCCCGGTCTATTATGCCTGTTGAGCGGTGGCGTAAGGCTGACAATACTACCCCATAAAAAGAAAAACATTTCTCGTCTGGTAATCTTACTGTAAGTAGACGGCCTTGGCCGACCATGGGGCTATTGCACCGATGATGATGATGATAATTGATATTAAGACGAACTGGCTCATATGTCATGAGGATCGTCTTGTGATCGTCTTCTTTCAGCAGCGATATTGTAGGTTCGAACCTGACCTATTCCGTTAGTCGTCATTTCTGGCAGCACTCACCCTATCCCCTGACAGACTTCTTCTTTGAGTTCGAATCGCACCGGTGTCATGGATGTTTGTAGCGGTTCGTTCGGAATCCATTTTAAACCGTAATTCCTGGTCTAATATAATTGTAGACTGTTTGTACAACCCTACCCCGTAAAAAAGAGCATCTCTCGTCTCGAAATCTGACAGTAGGCAGACAGCCTTGGCCTTCCATAGGGCTGTTGTGCCAATCATGATGATTGGTATTAGAATAATTATGTTACTTTAATGTTATGTGTTAATGCTTAAATATAAAATGGTTCAGTTAAATAATAATCTTAAAAACTTTTTTTGAAATAATTTATTACCCAAACGAGAAACTTGCGTGCATTATTTTTCTAGATAATATTCTTCATCTTTTAACAGAATGCTATTAAATTTTTTTCTTCGTCTTGCATTTCTTCTGCTACTTAAAAGACTCTTGTTTCTCTAATATCCTTTGGTTACCTACTTTACATTCTTCTTCATCGGCGCAACAGCCCCGTGATAGGCCAAGGTCGTCAGCGTACTGGCAGATTTCGAAACAGGAGTTGTTTTTCTTTTTACTGGCTAGGGTTGCCAACCCTACGCTCTACAGTCCTATTAGTAAGGGACCTATGATTTAAAGTGGATGCCCAACCACTGCAAACATCCATGGCACCTAGCGCCAGAGAGCGAAAACGAAACAAAAATGTCGTTATATTGATTTACATTATGATAAAAATGCAAGAATCCCAAAACAATCTCTAGGTACCCAATGTAACAAGTAGTTATAAAATAAATTATTTTTCCATAAAATTACAAGTGTCCTGCATAAAATTAAGTTGAAGTAATGCTTATTTTCCATTTGAATAATTTTAATTTAAAAAATAAATAAATATACACATATATAACAATAACTCTGAAAAGATAAATGCCCCATTTATAACAAAATTTCATAATGTAAACTGAATTGGTACAATTCATCTACATCTAGTTTAACTAAATACCATCCTAAATCAATCAGCCACGCATTGAATCATTAAGTTTGAACGGTGTTTTGATGGAATCGGGCAAGCAGCCACGCGTGCGTTTTCGCTTACACTTGATTGCTTTGATAATGCCGAACTGCAGTTCAACTTATACGCTGGAGTGATTAATGGATTTGTATCTCTACTCGTGCATCTATTAACTAGTGCTGTTTCTCCGAGTATTGTAATACATTTCTAGATATTCTGATTGCTCGATTTTGATTTATGCGTTGAAGAATCCTTTTATGAATCCTCTGTAGTTGGTATATTTATTGATTTAAATTATTATTTATTGCTTTTTTATCACAAAAATTAATTTTTTTTTAAATTTCTTTATCTATTTTAGCAAAACATTCCTTTGATGACAAATTTTATACTGATACAACAAAAAAATAACTTGATTTACTGTAATATTTATACACAATTACAGATAGCTTTCTTTTACCAATTTAATTATTTAAAAAAAAAAAAAACTCTAAATGATTATTTGATGAAACATTTTTTTTCCATTGTTGTTGTTCTAATGCAGTTGGCAATACAGAGACAGTTAATCTGTATGCCATAAGCAAAGGCTGCACTGTTTTTCCTCATTTAGCACTACCCACGGGGCACGTGTAGCTCGAAGATATGCTACGAAGGCGAGTAACACTACCTCCACAACGCTTTACGATCCTATTAGACAGGGATCTGCGGTTTAAGTGAATACCGTGCCACTCCAAACATCATGGCACCGCCCGGACGTGAACCCGAAACCTGTGGTACCGAGTGCCAGAGCGCTAGCCACTCAGCCATCAGGCCCCTTTTTTTTTTATTGTTCCCAAACGTAATTTTCATGCTTCTCTCTTCATGGCACAACAGCCCATGGTGGACCAAGGTTGTCTGTCTACTGGCAAATTTTGAGACAGGAGATGCTTTATTTTTTATGGGGTAGGGTTTTTAGCCCTACGCCTAACTCTCTTCTGTCATATTAGACCGGGACCTATGGTTTAAAGTGAATTCCCAACCACTACAAACATCCATGGCCTCGCCAGGACTCGAACCGTTATCTGTGGCCCCGAGCGCTAGTCTCTCGCCCATCAGGCCACTCTTTAATTCATTACTGACCAGAAATGGCTTAATGATAGTTCGATTTATGAACTAAGAAACTGGATTTGAAACAAGGAAAATGACCCTAACCTATAATTCCCAGGTTTACGCCGGGTTTCAGTACGTTAAATCAGTAACTATAGAGTTCATTCATTGAATTGAAGATGGTGACAAGAGGATGAGAATACCACAAAAAGCTCCTTGGGAAGTTCGTTTCAAATGGCATCGGGGAACAATGTTGACTCCTTACCCAGAACTGGTTGTTCATTAACTACTTAACAAGTTTCGCAGCCTCCTGGCAGCAATATGTAAAACCGAACCAATATTTTCCGTATTTATGTTGGGTAGGTGCTAGTATGGGGACTTAATGGTCGAGTAACTAGTACTCGGTACCACAGGTTTCGGGTTCGAGTCCCGGTGAGTGTCATGGATGTTTGTAGTGGTTCGGAATCCACTTTAAACAATAGATCTCGGTCTAATATGACTGTTGGGTTTACAACCTTTTTAGTCTGATAACCCTACCTCGTAAAAAGAAATAATCTCTTGTCTCGAAATCTGCCAGTAGGCAGACGACCTTGGCTCACAGTGGGACTATTGCGCCAATGAAGAAGGAGCAGGTACTAGTATAAGATAAGTTAAGCCAAAAATCCACTCCAATGAATACCAGGAGGCGAAAGAAGAGTGTGATTCCACCACGTGTAGTTCCTGAAAATGTCTTTTAAAATGCCATCAGGGATTAATATTAATATTTCCACTTCCCCCCCCCCCATGAAGAATGCAGCGAAAGAATAGATAGCAAGCTTCGCAGATTCAAGAGTCAACATGAAAAAAATAATTATTATTTTATGTTGAATTATTTATGTAAATAATAATATATAATTATTCATGTTATTATATATTATAACTTATCATCATCAGTGGTGCAAAAGCTCCATGGTGGGCCTAGGCCGTCTGCCTGCTGGCAGATGGCTGTAGACAGGAGATGCTTTTTTACGGAGTATGGTTGTCAGCACTAAGCCCAACGCTCTACAGCCATATTAGACCGGTACCTATGGTTTAAAGTGCATTACGAACCACTACAAACATTCATGGCACTGCCGGAACACGAACCCGAAACATGTGGCACCGAGCGTTAGTCACTCGGCCATCAGGCCCATATATTATAATTATCTATGTAAATAATAATTATTATTTTTGTTATTAATAAAATAATGGTATAAAATAATACGTATTAACGGTACCTTGGTGACAGTTGCGCCAATAAAGAGCACACGCGCCAACCGCAGCTACAGATTTGGCGCCAATCTACACTTAAAATTTTTGTTCCAAATAATAAAATATGTATGAAACACTTCATTTAAAATCAAAACTCTTTCAAAATATTTTTATTCCAAATAATAAAGATTGGCGACACTTAAAAACCGTCAAGTCTGTCGCCAAGGTACCGTTAATACTTAAGTACCAAAATAATTATTATGTTGTTATCATATTGTTTTACTACTAATATTATAATAATAATAATAATGATTATTTTTACATACTGCAATAACTTTTCTTATCGATACTTATATTTTTTTATTGAACATCGCTAGGCCTCACATTCTACTACTATGTATATCATGGACAACCCATTAACGGGCTATGAGAGAAGAACGTTGTCTTCCACTTTTAAAGCGGCTTGATAGCCAATTGGCTAGCGCTCTGGCCTTTGGTATCACAGACATCGGGTTCGAATCGTATTGATGTTTGTGAGTAGTTTGGAATCCACATTAAACTGTAGGTCCCTGTCTAATTAGTCTAAAGCGTGCACAAAATGCCTGTAGAGCGACAAACCAAACTAAACTAATGCACTTTTAGGAATAAGGGTCCGCATTTGCGTGTCGTATGTGGGAAAAATAAACCGGTAGACTTCCTCCAAGTATCTTGGTTACCGATGCGAGATACTTACATGAAATCGCCATCGAGCGTTCTCGTTTCTGAAAGCATTGATTACCACGAATGCAGCATGTGTACTCGAACCTGAATTCTTCTTCATGGCGACTGTGTATGTTACAACTGAGCCACGAATAGGGCTTGTATATATAATTATGTATCTTTTTTTTACATACATACAAAACTTAAATATGCAATTTTATTTATTGTTTTTTAATGGTTTAATTTTCTTGCCGCCCTTTAAAATTATGTGGTTAAAGAAACCATGTAAAAAATATGAGGAAATAAAAATATCCATTAAATTTTATTTATTTGTTCTTCCATGCTATCTCAAGTTATTCCCGAAAGCTATTTTATTTGAATAATAATCACAAATCAGACTTTAAAACAATGCATTGCAAACAAACTGAAGTATGCTTATTGTTAAATGTTTCAAATCTTTTTTTTTCTCTTTCAGATAATGTAAATACTTTGGGCTTTCAATTCTGCCTGCTTGTTTTTATTTTATTAGAATTCATTAAATAATGCATAGTGTCAATAAAACACAAAAAAGTCAACACATGCTGTTGACTTTTCTGTTGAATAAATTTTAATCCTTTTTTCCAATGTACACATTAAATTAGAACAATGGGAAGGAAGAGAGATTTAATGCTGGAAATTCATTAATGAAGAATTTTTATACTTTTTATTGAAAATAACAAACAAATTTATAAAACTACTGATAAAACAATTACAATTAAATTCAAATACATGAATATATTTTTAGAACACTTAAGTAAGGATTCACTATACATTATCACAAAAGCTATAACCTTGAACTTCAAGTTAATAGATCTTTCTTTCACGGACGGATTGACCCTTACGTTAGACTTTAGAACCCATAATGTGAGAGGGAGAAAGAGAAAAGGGAGTGTGCAGAGTCGAGTGAAGAGTTCCAGGTCAGTAAAGAGGGCGTAGCAGAGTCGAGAAAAGTTCCAAGCAGTACGGAAGATACAAAGAACGAAAAGACTTAAACGAACTTGCTTTTTTTAAGCTGATTTTGTAAATATTTGTTATATAATTTGCTTTTATGTGTTGCAGCTGTGCAGTGCTGTCTTTGAAATTTTAATAACTATGACAGCTAAACGTTTGTATATTATTTAAAGAATAATATTTCAATTTCTACAATGAAACAACACATCAAGACCACACGCATATCCGACCTTAACTTTTACTACTTATATTTATTAAGTGCCATTTTTCAGCCCTTATTTTTAGCAATCATCATTAACTGTATAATAACCTAGAGGCCAATAGACTGGCATTTGACAACATCCTATTCATTCATCATTATAACGTGATTCAATATTTTATTAAATTTAAGATGAAGGAAAAAAAGAAAATTCAGAGTAAACATTGGAAAAAAATTCAATACAGTTATTATTAAAGGTTTTTTTTTTTTTTTTTTTTTTTTTTGTTAAATTTCTGAATTCCTTGGCAAATTAACGGTTTTAAAACTATGCATTTAAAAAGTGCATAATTGCTGGAATATAATATAAAAAACTTCAATGTATAAAAGTGAAAAAAAAATCGATTTTATCACATTACATTTTTTTTTCCTTCACTCTTTAAACATGAACGACTTTTGCTATTTGAAAAAGTGGAATTGTAGCAGATGGAGAATTATACACGGTGATGAAAAGAGATGGTATGCCCTCTGGGCTGACTGCCCAACAATTGTGCATCTCATCAATATTGTTTCTTAAATAAAAGAAGTATTACATTTAAATTACACAAATATGCCTTTAAGTTATAATTTAGACTTATATGTTGATATTTACCCCTGAAATGTATTTCTTTTATCAAACAAAGAAGAAATTTTTTAAAAATAAACGTCTAACTAGACGGGACAGACAGGATATGGACTACACTATGACTTGTTGCATCGTGATTGGTAAAGACAATGGGCTGAGAAAATGTCTAATCCATTCAGAACTGATTTCACCCCCTCCCTCCTCCCCCGACGGATTTTTTTTTGGTTTGTTTGTTTGTCGCTCTAAGGTCATCTTGTGCACATTTTAGGCTAAACAGACCGGGACCTACAGTTTAAAGTGGATTCCGAACCACTACAAACATCCATGGCACCACCTGGACTCGAACCCGAAACCTGTGGGATTTTTTGGAGAAGAAGGGAGTTCTGTGACGCGTCGACAAGCTCTAAACTAATTGAACAGGCAGAGTTTTAGTGTGTTTCAAAAGTGAGCCCTTTATCTGTCATCTTAAGAACATTTTCTTTTTTTACAAATTGTAACCAAAAGAATTATATTTATATCAACTTATTAGGATCTAATAAAGAAAAATTAATAAAATGTAGTAACTATAGATATATTTATGTATTTTAAAATATACATTGCCAAAATAGAAACAATGTTATAAATGCAATATGCAATAATATATGTCTGAATATTTTTAAAATAAGGTTTTGCAAATGTGTGTGTATAAATCAGACAAAAAAAACAACTGTAATAAACCATTGCACTTAAATTTATTAACAATGAGTTGTATTTACATTTGTATGATGAATTAAATAAAGAACAGTACAAATAATATAAGATTCATTTCTAATGATTCAGTGTAAAAAATAACTTAACACTAACTTATTGACATTTCATTTTTAATTTTGTATACTTCACATCAGTTCATATTTTTAATTTTAAAACAATAAAAAACAAATTCTATTTATATATTTTAAAAAATTTATTTTCTTTCAAAAATGTCACTTCTCAAATATGAATATGAATATAAATATTTAAATTTTACAAGTACATTAAATGCTTAAATTTTCAACATTTATTGAGCATTTAAAAAAATTTTTGTTTTACTTTTGACTTACAAAAAAATATCTTATCAATCTATCAAATATTTCTATTCTTCTAAATTTATTTTAAAATATCTTCATCATATATTTAAAAATTGTAGTTATCATATATATAAAAATTCAAATACATATTTCATTAAAATTATTTACAATTTTTTTTTGGACATTATTAAATAAAAAAAAATTTATATAATGAACAATATAATAGTTTTATTTCTAAAACTCTTACTGAAAAAATAATTAATTCAATACAAAAAAAATTAATTAACATAAAAATGTATTAACAAAAATGGATTAAAAACTAAAATTCCAAACACACAAAAAAAATTCTTTATTTTATTATTTTATTTCTTTGAAAATGTTTTGATTTATTAATGCATGAGAAAATAATGCCAATTTCTTTTAATAATTATTTTAGTTAAGATAAAACAAAATTTTGCAAACACATGCTCTCTCCAAGCTTATATTTCATAATTCTCCTTAAAAAAATTTTCTACAATACATTGCATGTAATGGTTAACAATAATTAAAAAAATTCTAATCTTTTATTTTCTTATTAAAAAAATTGGCACTGTGAGAAATCTCAAAAAGTTATCTTAAGAGTAAATTTTCCTATATGAATATTTATTCCATGAATATTTTTCCATTTGTCAAATGAATAGACATGAATATTTTTTATTTGTTAAATAAATAGACATTAATATTTTTCCATTTGTTAAATGAATATTTTTCCATTTGATAAATAAATAAACATGAATATTTTTCCATTTGTTAAATGAATGGACATGAATATTTTTCTATGTTAAATGAATAAACATGAATATTTTTCCATTTAAATGAATAAACATGAATATTTTTCCATTTGATAAATGAATATTTTTCCATTTGATAAATGAATAAACATGAATATTTTTCCATTTGTTAAATGAATGGACATGAATATTTTTCCATGTTAAATGAATAAACATGAATATTTTTCCATTTTAAATGAATAAACATGAATATTTTTCCATTTTAAATTAATAAACATGAATATTTTTCCATTTGATAAATGAATAAACATGAATATTTTTCCATTTGATAAATGAATAAACATGAATATTTTTCCCCATTTGATAAATGAATAAACATGAATATTTTCCCATTTGATAAATGAATAAACATGAATATTTTTCCATTTGTTAAATGAATATTTTTCTATTAATATATTCATTTAAATGAATATTATTCATTTAAATGAATAAACATTATTTTCCATTTGATAAATGAATAAACATGAATATTTTTCCTTTGATAAATGAATAAACATGAATATTTTCCCATTTGATAAATGAATAAACATGAATATTTTTCCATTTGTTAAATGAATATTTTTCTATTTATTAAATGAATATTTTTCCATTTGATAAATGAATAAACATGAATATTTTTCCATTTGTTAAATGAGTATTAACTTTAGTTTAAGGCATAAGAATACACATAAAAATACAATTAGGAACTCTTAATCAATAAAAATATTTATATTTGATGGTATTAAAATAATTTCAAAATGCAGAATTTTTTTTTTTTTTAATTTATCTTCCTATACTTAATGTACAATATTTTTTTATATATATAAAATATATCAGAATAAAAATTGTTCAGGATAAATATATTTCTTTAGTAGAATTTACCAGTAACATCCATTCTAAACTTGCTGGTTTTTTAAGCAATAATATAAAACTTGTAATTATTTCTAAGAAGAATCTATATTTTAATTTAACACAAAAGTAAGTTAGGTGGTTATTGGAAAATACAATTTGTGTCTTAAGAATTTTTTATTCATTTCTAAAACAATTAATGTACTTTTAATAAATGTTAATTAATTACTGAACCTGAAACACCTTAATTATATTTTAAATTATTTAAATTTATAATAATTATAATTTTTTAAAATAAAAAGCTAAATATATTTCATTTTAAATACTATGCAATAACTAATTTACTATTCGCAACCAATTATCACACACAGAACAAACAAACGAAACATTCAAATCCTAAAGGACAAATTATTGCTGATCTTCAGATGTTTCTTTAAAATTACAGCACTTAAAAAATTCTTTCAAGTGATAAACTACATTCTTTAAATTACTAACTGAGGATTAAATAAAAATTAATTACAAAAAATCATACATTAATCAGATAATTTAACTACAAATAAAATTTTTAAGATACAAACTTAACAACTTATTGAATTTGTTACTTTTAAGAGCTAGATGTGAATGATGTTTGATGTTGTTTTTGCCAAAGTTTGTAATATAAGCTACTAGGATTAGACAACAAATCCCTGTGGGTTCCTCGTTCTGCCACCCTGCCTTTGTCCAAAACGAGAATTTCATCCGCGTTCATAACAGTAGAAAGTCTGTGCGCTATGCATATGGATGTCCTCCCTTCCGAAGCTCTTTGGAGGGCAGCAAGTATTTTCTACATACATGAAGATAAATGGTAATTAATAAAATAATTATTATTATACATATTAATATTATAAATATATAGTAAATATTATCATATTAATATTTATAATTTTATTTAATTTTTAATTTATTGATAATTTTAATTAATTTTAAAATTGATTATTAAAGACTATTAAATTATAGATTATTAAAATTAAGTATTTTATTAATATAATAATTTATATATAATTAATTGAAATATTAATTTTTATTAAATTATAATATAAATAAATAATTATAATAAATATTAATTTTTATTGTATTAATTAAAATTAATACAATAAAAGTATAGCAATACAGATTTTACTACACCAATGAATTCCTAATTTAATTAAAAAATGACAACTATTTGCTAACTATCTTACATTAACAATATTTTTAGTCTAACCACGGATAGCATGGAATAATAAACATTCGGTTTAATAACAAAAACGGGAGAACTGATGAATTGTTCGAGATAGCTTTGAAATGGAAAAGTATAACAGTAAGTGTGAAATATTTTCATCTAGTCTTCTTTTAATGTAGCATAATCTAAAGTTTTAATTATTAAAAAATAAATTATTTTTATTGCAATTAAAATCCCTCATAAATGACATTCCGTCCCCTTTGAATCCATCCGATTTGACCAATTTCCAATGCGATTCGTGACAGGACTATACTCAAATTTTTATACTTCTTTCTAGAATTTTTAAAAGTATCATCTCACTCATAAAGAATCATCTCATTTTATCATCTCCCTTCCATGTAACAGTGTGCTATTTTTATTCCTTAATATTGTAAAAATTATTAGTTAATATTTATTACACTACTAAATCTATCAATATAATAATAAAATTAAATCCCTTCTAAATGATATTTCCTTATAAAATGCCTTCTAAATGACATTTTTGTACCTTATGACGCCACTCTTTTTGAATCTCTCCCATTTGGCCAATTTTGCAATGAGATCCATGATTGGACTATACTCATATTTTTATACTTCTTTCTAGAGCTTTTAAAAGAATAATCTTATTTATAAAGAATTACCTCATTATTTTATCATCTCACTTTCACATGATATTAAAGGTGTGCTACTCTTTATTACTTAGTGTTGTAAAAAATTATTAACATTTATTATATTACTAAATATATCAAAATAATAATAAAACTACAATAAGATATCGCAAACATTAAAATTACATTCAGCATAAAACTTTTTTTCAGCAAGTTCTTTTTCATTTAAAAATAATTAGAATTATCATTAATAATTTATTTGTTTTTTGAAATTTTTTTTTCAAAGCTATTTTTACTTACTTCTTCAGTAATGGAATCTAATGCAGATGTTGCTTCATCAAAAACTAGAATGGGGGAATTTTTCAATATGGCACGTGCAATGGCTACCCTTTGCTTTTCTCCACCTTCAAAGTCATATTTAGAAAGTTCATACGTTAGAGAATTTCGAATATTGATACAAAAATTTTCAATTAAAACAGAATACCGTTTATAAAGTTTCTATACATAAAATATGAACAAATTTCATGATAAATATTTAAGCAAATATTATTATTTACATTTGAGTAACTGCATTTTGCATTTTATCAAAGAATTTTCATTATTATTCGCTAGATAATATTTGAAATGTAAATGATATTATAATTAAAACACATCATTTGCCCGACTCTAAACAGATTGACCAGAGTGTTAGCAAGATCTCAATTTATCCATATTTAGGCTTTTTCTGGTAATATAGTTTCTGTTTCCTTTTTTGATTTAGTTTTCATCTTAGGTAAGTCACTTATAATTATATATTGTTTCTTTCACCTTCTACTTTTATTCTCACTTGTTGAATTTTGTTTATTATGCAATGCGGACCAAGGAGGTCCTACACTTTAAATGGATGGATGTTTCTCATTTAGCATGGCGAATGCCACCTTAAACTCCAATTTCATGAAGTACACTTCAGATGAAGATCTTAATTTAAAATTTCAAAATGAAATTCTTATAAATTTACCACATTTACCCATTCCAACATGGCATTTGTTCCTTCACTGTAATACTTGAGGTTCCCAGTGACAGGATTTGGAATGTGCATCCTAAAACGTTAAAAGATAACATGTCGTCCAAGCGTTCTATGTCCAATATAAATAATTACTCTACAATACATACATTATATGCGTATAACCCGACAGAGATAATAAGGTATTTATCTTGTTTATACAGATCCAGAATCTTAATAAACAAATTAAATATTTATGTTTTTTTAGTCATTTAAGTTTTAATCAGGAATGATTTAATTTTCGGTATTTTCTTTGGAACTATATTAACGCTCGATAGACCAGCAAGGTGGTGGTCACAAACATGCCAAATTAAAGAGTAGTTACTTTAAAATTTTTTAAAAAATTAAATATTCATAGCAACCTGAAAGTTTAAGCCCTCGTTCACCAACTGGCGTTTTATATTTATAAGGCCACTTCTGAATGAAATCATGCAGTTCAGCCATTTTAGCCGCTTCATAAACATCATGTTCAGGCCTTGAAAAATCTCCATAATGTAAATTATAAAATATTGTATTATGAAACAAAACTGCATCCTAAAAAAAAAAAGAAACAAATGAATATTAAAAATTGTAAGAAAAATTATTAAATTATATATGAAAAAGAAAACAAAAGTTTACCTGTGGCACAATTGCAATAGCTTTTCGCAAACTATTGAGATCCATTTCATTTACTTCTCTGCCAGCAATGTAGATTTTTCCTTTCTGAGGTTCAAAGAATTTATACATGAGTCTTACAATAGTTGATTTTCTGAAATAAATAAATCTTAAAATAAGTATTATAATTATATATATAAGTATTTTTTACAATTATTTAGTCAAAAAGTTCTACATTATAATGAATAAATATATTTTAAAATCGATTTCTATTCTAAATAATGATTTAAATTAGAAAATAAAATGTGTAAGTAATGATTTTGTATTGCAATAATGTAGACAATGATTTTGAATGAAATTTAGGAGGAAAAAAATAAAATTCTAATAAATTTGAGCAAAATAATTCTGTTTCAGAAAAAAAGTTTTAAGATTTTCTGAAAATACTTAAGTATAGCTCCGTAGTACAAAACCTGTAGCATTGTAAAATAAACTTAGGAACAGTTTTCTGCTAAATTGACAACTATTTTCCAGAAGTGTTGATTAATTAAATTAAATTACATAATTAAAATTAATTGAGCAAAATGTGTAAGAAATTTTTATATAATAAAATTTTATCATCTATTTTATTCTACAATGTCTTTTATGAATTTTACTTCAAATGAAAAAAAATTAAATATTTTTCATAGAATTTTAAGAACTACTAACTAAACTTTTTAAAGAAATAATATTTAGAAAGACACAATACAAACCCAGAACCACTCCCTCCCACTAAAGCTATTTTTTTTCCAGCAGGAACTTTAAAACTAAGATCTGACAGAATGGGTTGTCCTTTTACATATTCAAAGCAAACATTTTCGAAGATGACTTCTGCTTCTTTGGGAGAAATTTGTATAAGAGGAGCAGCCGATTGCTGAAAAACAAAAAATTTATATGAAGAAAGGTTAAATTTGTATGAACACCAAAATATACAGAAGTAATTATTTAAAAAATTACCTTTGGTGTTTTTACACTTAAAATAGCAAACATTGTTTGCATGTCAATGAGTGATTGCCTAACTTCTCTATACACAGATCCCAAGAAATTTAGTGGGAGTGAAAGTTGGAATATCAAACCATTTACCATTACTAAATCTCCAACAGTCATGGTACCTAGCCAGAGAAGAAGAAAAATAAAGTGGTAATATGATAACCGTATTAAAAAGTAATAAAATTACATGTATAAATATAAGAAAAATAAAAAATAAATACCATCTATTATTCCATTACTAGCCATAACCATTATTGTAGTCAATGCAGCACTAAATATGGCATTTTGTCCGAAATTTAACATGGCCAGACTAGTAGTCGTTTTGAGCGAGGCTGTCTCATATTTTGCTAAAGCTTTGTCATATTGCTCAGCTTCATAAAGCTCATTGTTGAAATACTAAATTAAAAAAATACAGTAAATTTTATAATGAAATATATGTAATCCCTACTTTAATTTGGTTGATAAAAAGATAAATTTAAATCTTACTTTGACAGTTTCATAGTTAATTAGTGAATCAACAACTTTATTCCCTGCTTCATTTTCTGCTTTGTTCATAGTAACTCGAAAATGTGTCCTAAATTATTTTATTTATACTCAGAATTAAATACAATTAAATGCAAAAAAATTACTCAATATATGATATAAATATTAATAAAAATAAAATATTCAACCTTTATTCTTCTTATTTAGAACTTGTAGAATAATAAATAACAATTACCTCCATTTGGTAACAGCTAAAGTAAATGCCGCATAAGATCCAATACAGCCAAGAGTGACCAAAGCAAATTTTCCACCACATTTATAGTACTGTATTCAGAAAGTAATGAATATATAGTAATAAGTATACAATAAAATTAAACTTTTCATTTTATAAATAACTTTTAAAACATTTATGTTAATATTATAATAATAAATGACAATTAAGTAACTTAAATGAATAATATATTTTCTTGATATGTAATAATTTTTACTATTAGAAATTATAAATTTTCAAAATTATTAAAATGATTAAATACAATAAAGTTTATTTACAAGTGTGCACTTTATATAACAGTAGAAACAGCAAAACAATGTACTCCCAATTGCAAATAACAATTTTAATATTTAAAATACTATAAAAAATTTTTAAAAATTGACATTTTATTTAAAAAATTAATATTATAAATTATAAATTAAAGCATATATGTGAATAGAATTTTGCATCACTGCATTAAAATTACATTAAACTAAAATTATTTGATTTACATTTATTCATGAATACAATTCATTTAAAAATCCTTATTTAAAATGATGGATAAAAAGGTAGTAGAAAGAAATGTTGTTGCATACTAGATAAAATATTAAATTAAACATATTAAAAATAAATAACAATGGATTATAACAGTAATTTTTAAAACAAAAATTGTATTACAAAAAACCAAATTTGCATTCAAAAAATTAAAATTTTGAAATCAGATTCAAATTGTTTTAAAGCCTCCTAGTAAAATAAAAAAAAATTATTTAAAAGGAAGAAACCTTACCTGCAATTGAGGTCCTTAGTAAATTAAAAACAAAGAAAATAGCAAGTATGATTACTAAAAAAATGTTGGCCATTCATAATTACAATCTTTTAAAAGATTCTTTCTTAATTTATATGCCAACCCTTACAAAACTTTAAATAAAAAGAACTATAACATTGAAAAATATATTTAATTTATTTTTACAATACTAATTTAGAGTGAAATTTCATCATGTCATAAATATGATATTTCAATTTTATGACCTTTTCCATTTTAAATAATAACATAGCAATCAAACAATTCAATATTCCATATCTTTTATAAATAACAATTTGAATTCATCATTAAATTTTAACATCTTATATAAGGAACAACCAATATTAAATTATATAATATAAAATATATTTTTAAATAACTGTAATTACTGAGAGTTTAAGAAAAACGTTAATAATTTTCTAAGAAAAATGTCTTTTTTATAAATAGAAACATTTGGCATAAATATTAGAATAAATTTATAATTTAGTAGCGTAAAAAAAAATGATTTTTATATATTTTTAACCATGTATTAAAGAAAATATTATTGATAATTTTTGGATTTTAAGATGTTCATATTAATTTATCAGATACCAGATTTCAAATTATGGACGATTTGAAGAAAACACTACTTGCTATAGATTTTAGATATTATGTAAATTGAAAACAGCATTCATTACAGTGATGCAGTATAGTATGCTTAATTATTTTTTTCTTTCATCAAAAATAAATTATTCTAGCACTTAACAAATACCAAATTAATGTCTTAATCATAATAAGAATAAAATTAAGATTTTTTTTTTTACATTATCATCGAATACATTTAAACAAAAAGTTCTTGTAATATTTATCAATAAAATCATCTTTCAAAGAAGTCCCCCATTATGGCCATAATGACATTTCTGTTTTGTTGAGAAAAATTAAGAATCACAATAGCAATAACATAGGCCAATAAAAAAAAAATTATCTATGTAGAATTGCCATCCCTAAATCTAAGTAAGGCATCCAAATTGTACCAAGACATACCATTTTTTAAGAAAAGCAATTTTGCTTTTGAAAATATGTTTATTTAACTAAAATATTGATGTATTTATTTACTTACTACAAAAAAATAATACATATTTCGAAATATAATTATGAATCAGTTGAAATTATATAAAAAAAAAAAAATGTACATCATTTTCTTATTGACCCTACTTATGTATGGAATTTTTTTTTTGCCTTTCAAATATTTATCACTTCAAAAAAATATTGTATAATTCTGTTTAATATCTGTACTTAAAAAACAACTTCTAGAAACTACCTACATATATTCATTTTTGATGATGAGCATGACTTTTAATAGGTGTTTTTCGGAAGGGTAAGTCAATTTTTATTAATGCAGAATCCAAAATTAAAAACAACAACACACTTTCAGTGCAAATGTTTCACCAAGAGGTGTACTGTTTGAAAATTTCAATTTAGCAAAAGTGTTTTCAATAGTTTTATTTTCTTTTCCAAAGGAGAAACAACAACAACAACAAAAAGCTAAAATATTAATAGTAAAGGAAACTATACTTGGCGCAAAATTTCTTTTTGCTATATTGAATGTTTTCTACATTTAGATTTATGAGGACATTTTAACTTAAAAGTGATCTTTGTTCCAAGGGGGGGGGAGAGGCAGAGAGACAATGGCGATAAATTTGGTACCATATTTAGATTGAACATTGTGAAATTAATAACAAATATTATTTTTAAAGAGAAAAATTTAATGCCAACCAGTATAATTCTATAATGTAAAAATTATGAGTAATTACATTATTATTCGAGCTAAGCTCAATTACATTATAAATCTAAATACTTACAGTCATCCATTATGTATTGAAAATAAATATATCTAAAAGGAAGTTCTCAAAAATAAAAATATTTCATATTGATTATTTTACTTCTCACCTTTGGAAAATACTTGGAATAAATTAAATAAATTCATTCACATAAAAATAGTTAAATTAATATATAATTTTTTATTAAACATATTTTTAGTATAAATCAACATATTATTTATGCCATTAAAAAATAAAAAAGGAATTCAAAAACCTATATTTATTTTCACATTTTAATACAAGAACTAGCAAAATTTATACATAAAATAAATTTAATTATACTGTAGTACTTAAACAGCTTAAGATGCATACAATTAAGAAGTTGACAATTTTATGATAGATCAAATTGAATGCATTGAAAAGAAAGTTGGAAAATATTAAATACATGTCATTATAGTTATGTAATAATTTTAGCAATGAAATTAAAAGGGAAATGATCAAATAAGTTGATCAAAAGCAACAACACACTTACTAATATACTGCTCACGAGAGCTACTTCAAATGCTGTAGGAACTATATTGAAAACTAAAGCCGACAAAACAAAGTTTATTCCTCTGCAAAATATTTTCAAAATTAATATTAGTTTAAGTGTATCTGTCTACACTTTTAATGAACTAAAAAAATTAATAAAAATTCAAATCCTAATAAAAAAATATTACAATACAAAATATAAAATTTTTTTCATAATTCCATTAAATTCAATCTCTTAATTTAAATAGATAAACTTGAAGTTAGTTGATAAATAAAAATCAAATGATAAATTATATCAAAGTAATATTTTGCCTAATAATAACAATATTACAATAATAATCTTTCATTTAATAAAAATTTAGCAAAACCTTATAATTTTTAATATAGCAATGATTGGTGCTAATTCTACTTAAATACACATTATTACAATAAAAGACATCTTATACATTACTTTTAAATAAATCACAAATTATTTAAATATGTATTTATAAAAATAGAATTATTTACATGAGAATAGAAATAAATAAAAGAAAAAGAAGCTTGAAAAATAAAAATAATATTTTTATTTTATTGTACCTGGTTCCTCGATCAATAGCTTTAGATAAAGCACCAGTCTGTCTTGATAAATGAAAACTTAAGTCTAAATTGTGGAGATGGAGAAAAACACTCTTTGATACTCTTCTGATAGAATCATGAGCAACTTTGGCAAAAACAGCATTTCTAAGTTCGTTAAATAATGAAGCTCCTGCTCTAGCCATACCATCTATTTTTAAAAACATGTTCATTTGATTATGGTTTTAAAATTGTAGATAACATATATTCTATTAAATAAATGATTAATGTTGTGAATTAAATTAATTATTAATTAATATAACCTCACAAATAGCTAGAAAGATATTAAATTAGAAATGAGTTCAAGTCAGATCCTAAATCTATAACATTTAAAAAAACAAAACAACTGATATTTATTTTTATGAATATTATAGATATTACTAATACTACACACTACACATTCCCACTTAATATTTTTATACATTGAAACACATTTTAGTTAAACATATTGTTTCAATAAACTTGTATGAAATACATAAAAAAATTTGAAAACAAAAATTAAAATTTATAACTTTTTCAACTACAAATTATTCTAAGAAATTTATCACAAAGAATTTATAAACATTTTGAAATGGGAGGAATCAAAATAATTAAGACAAAAATTAATCATTAATTAAAATATGAATTTTATATATTAAATAAAAATATGAAAAACTTTACTTAAATGTTTCATCATATAAAAAATACTTCAATTATTTAAAAATTCATAAAATTCAATAATAATTCATAATTTTTGAAAAAAATGTTTATATTTAAAATAAATACCCAATTCAAGATATTAAAGAAAATCTTGAAACAACAAAATTTATTTATTTAGATCAATAAAGTTAATATCATCAATGATTTGCCTTTTATAAGTGTAAAATAAAAGAATTCATTAAAAGATTTTTTTAATTCTCCTAAAGTAAAAATTAACATATGCAATTTTTGATTAAATACTAAGAAAACATTCTATGAAACTGCTAAATAAACCAAAGAAAATGCTTTTAATCATTCAGATACTTACAACCAAGAATTAATGCTGTTGCAACTGTTATAATTGTAGAAGGAGCTGTTTCTAAATTTAAGGCTAATCCAGTTTGTGCATTTAAATAATCAATTGCATACTTAAAAAGGAAGGGAACTTCAATATTGAGGAGCTAGAAGACAACATTAATTATCTTTAAAATAAATAGCATAAAAATCTATAAATAGCTTATTTGAAATAATATTTAATAAATAAAATATTAAATAAATATTCAAGATGATATACATACAAAAGTTGTAAATTTTTACAATCAATAAAATGCTATACTATAATTAAAATATTTCCAATATCAATTAATCTAATTAAAATTTTAAACAGAACATATTTATTTTTATGATGATTTGTGATATTATCAAATGTATATTTTATTAATTTATTTGTGATATTATAAAAGAATTTTTCTTTTTTAAAACATTCAAACTATGATCACAAAAAGTACACATTTGTTTTTCATAATGCTTAACAAAAAATTTAAAAATGTTAGTTCAAAAGTTTGAGCATAAAAATATATTATTATCTATAACATTATATTCCTTTCTATAATTCATATTTTATAATAAAATAGTAGAAAATAAGTACTTTATATCAGTTAATTGATTTATGATCTCAAAAGTACATATTGAATCTTCATGATGATTTGATATGTAAAAACATTACTTCAAAAGTTATATATATTTCTGCATAAGTTACATTCGATTTTGAAATAAAAGAGTTATTTATTTAAAAATATTTTTAACCAATTATTTTAAAAACAGTTTACCTTTGCTCCAACAAGAAGTCCAAGGGAAATTATCACACGTTTTCGGATTTCAGGCTTATCTTTAGGCCATATATATGTAAGCATTTTTTTTACAATAGCCCAGCCTTTGACATCTTCAGATACAACACTGATTTGACTCGTGAAAAGATTTGAAGCACCAGGATGGAAACATGGACGAACGTTAGTTCTTCCTAAATATTTCACCTATAATATTTTTTACTTATTATAAATTGCAATTTTTTTGAAGAGTACGAGAACTTGTGTATTCTTATAACTATTTACTTACTTTGCTAAATAAAGTTGATTTTATCATTCCTCCATACTTTTTATTGAAATTTCTAACCTGGATTTCAGTAATTAAAAGCAAACAATGATTAAAATATAGAAATTATATCTGAAAGAAACAAATTTATGTTTATTTCAATAATGGTGTGAAATACATTTATATTTGGACAAAAATAACTGAAAAAAAGAAGAAAATGTAAGCAAATTACAATGTCACAAAAATAAATTTATGGCTATGTTACATTTTATAAGTTATACTTATGAGTTAAATTTATAAGTTCTACAAAATTAAATGATAAAAACCAAATTACCTTTCTAGAATATGCAAAAAAAAAACTGTACAACTGATATTAAAAAAATTTAAATACAGGGGGTAATGTCACATAATTTCACTCTTATTTAAGATGCGAAATTAAATTGTATGTCATTATTGAAAAAGAAATCTTAGATATGTGATAAGCAGTTTGTGTTGTTATTATTCCAGTAAAAATGCTTCAAAACGAGAAATAGATCCTGGTGACAAATTTGTCTAGAATGTGACAAATTTGTTAAGGAGAAATAAAAAATTCTTACCAGGAATTTGCAAAATTTGTTAAAGAAAATTCAGTCAACTGTCCAAACTAATCACAAAACAACTAAACATATTTTTCACAAAACCTCATAGTGAGAAACAAGGATTTTGAATTATCAAAATGCTTGAGCATTGATGAGTAAAGGAAACTGTCTGCTCCTCAATAACTGAAATATGTTGCAAAGTCATATTCGAAAACAGTTTGAAAAACCTTCCAATCTGGAAAATTTCATGGCAGAATTCAATGAAAAAAAAAACCCCACTCATATCTACAGCAAATCAAAGAAAAAGGATGAATTTTTCTAATGAATATAGCCAAGAGAATTTTAATTTTTGGAAAATTGTCCTTTTTATCGATGAGAATAAATAATGCTGGATGGATGATGGTTGGGTGATCAATGTTGGCTGCTTGTGTTTTCGAAATAAACCTTCATGTGGTATGATGCTTCATTTCAAATACTTGACAATATTACAAAATAATGTGCAGGTTGATGAATTTCAAAATGAAAACCAGTAGATTTTTCAGCATGATAACAATCTAAAACACAGAGAAAATTGTAAATGAAAGGGTCCTTTAAAGTACATCTACTGCTCCATATCCCTCCTTAGTCCTCAGAAATGAATTCAATTGAGCATGTATGGGATGCAATTGACAGAAGAGTTTAAAAATGAAATGTCTAAGATAAAAATTCTTTAAAAATTACCTCTTTGCACCATAATGCCAGATACCACACAAAATCTTATAGATTCAATGTCGAGGAGATTACAAGCTGACATTGATTCACAAGGTTAAGCTACAGGACATTAAATTATTTTCAATAGCATGTGCAAATTTTTGGTTTTCCTTGAAGAATAAAAAATTTAATGAATTATTTTTTTACTAATTTGAAATGTTTCTTTTTTATACATAAATATAAATGAATGTGATTTGAATTTCAATAAAAAGTATATTACAGCTTTACAATTTTTATATACATATCGAGTTTTTGGTATATGCTGAATTTTGTGACTGATTGTATAACCAAATAACATATTCAACAGATAATTTCATTATTTTAAATTACATAATACTATCTTATGAAATAGCATTACTTTGACTAAAACAATAACTAAACAAAATATTACCTTAAATTAAAAAAAATTCTGATGAAGAAATAAATAAAATTATTAAATATAAAGAAAGCAAAATAAACAAACAAACCTGCTCCAAGTTTAACCTTGAAATTTGAGGAATTTTAAATACTTTTTTTGTACATATTCTAGATGTGTGTATATTTTTGAAATGAACAAAAGTGATATGTGTATTTTTATTAATTACTTTTAACGAATTAGATTTTGATGAAAAATAAATAGACCGACTTATGGGCGCAGCCATCTTTAAAAGATTGAAGTGCCAGTTAATTATGAAATCATTTCATCAGGTTGCTATTTTTTTATTCTTCACGTGTTACACTGTGTCAAAAATCTTATCTCCTAAAATTTAAAAAAAAGTTATCAATGACACTGGAAATTAGTTTATAATGTAAATTACAAGTAGTGTAACTAAGTAGTAAATTCAAAATTGATGGATTTTTCTTATTAAATTTAATAAGTATTTTTAGTTTTTTTTTGCCTTAAAATAGTCAGCGATTAAAGTTAGAATAAAATTCAAGCAGTGAACACTTTGAAAGGTTTATTAATATTTATTCGTTATTTTATTTTTTGTGTTTTATCTTCCTTAATGATGTGGTCATTCACATTTTTTTATTAACATCAATTTGGCAACAAAAAAGTTAAGCCGCGTTGTTTTCTTATCTTTTAGTTTTGGTTTTACCGTTCATGGTGTTGTCGTAAGCAAGGATCTATCGATAATCTGCTCTCTAAGTATTAAAAATAAACTGACATACTGTCAAATTTTCATCTCTTTTGGTAACTGCTTCCTTCGGCGAAATAATGTCACTGTCTAAAAATGATGGACTTCTATCTTCAGTGTCAAATGGTAAATATGCGGGGATTTTTTTTTTTTTTTTTACGTGTTTTGTTTATGTGGCTACCAACCTATCAAAATTTGATAATGTTTCCTTTTAACGCCTCTGTTGTTGATTTAAAAATATTTTCGCACTACTAATCGATCATTTTTGTTTTATGTTTGCATGTTATTAAAAGAATATTTGGAATGTCACAATTTGTAAATATTACCGGATATAATTCATCTGTATTTTTCTTTTACATGTGATTCAAAATTTTAATTTTTCTTGTTGTAAAAGCTCATAATTTTCCCACCGCAAAACAATTTTTTTACTTAATTTAAAATAAAATATCACAGAAATCAATTTAATTTCCAAAATTTCAATCTTTTTTTTATATTTTAATACATACAATAATAATGATAATACAAAGCATATCTGTATCTATAAATTAAATAAATATAGAGAAATTATGTATTATATAGCCATTGGTAAACAATATTGATTATTACATTTGTTATAAAATTCAATCATTGTTCTGTTTGTCTTTTTAAAATGAGTTAAATTTTTGTTACTTCCATCACAAATCATTCAAATTTCTTTATACATTTCATCAGATTAAATTTTTCTATTTTAACATACAAATCATTTAGCTAGTTTTGAAAAATTTATACTTATGGCTGTCTTATTAATCTAAAACAAACAGTATCTTTAATGATGATCATTATCAAACAACAATCATAAAACCAACATTATCCTTAATAAATATCAATTTAATATTTTTGTGATGAAGTAAAAGTATTCAGTTATCGTTAGATATATTTTTAAATAGTTTAATAAACTAAATATTATCATATATCTTTTATCTCATGTAATCCATATTTAATTAGGACAAGAAAACTAAGTATGATTTTCTTCTTTTTTATTTTAATTTAACTTTTTTAAATCAATTCATTTTGTAACCACTGAAACCAGGGATACTTATCCAGGAACATTGTTTTAAAACTTTATCACAAAATGCTTTTTATCAAAAATTAGAATATTTCATATTAATTCTTTAATGCATTAGATTAAGGCTGCCCTCATGAGTCTTATGCATTCCATTAATGCTAAGCTTGATAAAATTTAAACTTAAAGTAAATTTTTGTTTTTCACTGCATTTTTTTATTTACTCTAATTGCATAAGAATATATAAAAATCAATGAAATTACTATTTTATCTAAATATCAAACTATTTTTTTTTAAATTTTGCCAATAAAAAATTTCTGGAGCAACGTAATGATTAAAAAGGAAAAAAAGAACTGCTTGACTAGAAATCAAAAATTGTAATGTTATGCAGTATTTTTACTTATTTGTTCTGATGGATATTTTATATGTAATATTTTTGCAAACCTTTTTAAATTTTAGTTAAATTAATAATATTTTTATGTGCTATTCAAAACATTTTGTTCTCAAATGTGGTTACAAGAGTTTCTTCCTTCGAAGGCAACCTAAGGAAGCAAGAAAGTAAGATATTTCATATATATATATATAAGGTTAACCTTTTTCCTTAAATGATGTGCAATAAAAAATAGGTATGTTAATCAATAACAGATTTAGCTGAGAAACTTCTGAATTCGTTTTCTTTCATATCGACCTGCTGTCTAATCCAGCTTTATCTTTATTAATTAATAATAAGGATTTAGGGATTTAAGCGTCTTTAAATTTTATTTAATTAAAAAGGAAGAAACTAATTATATAATTTAATCAATTAAAATTTTGATCAACATTTTTGTTAAAAAGCAAAGTTCATGTTGGAATGATGAACATGTGGATTTTATCAATGTTGTCGAAAAGGATCTAGAGTAGGGTTATGAAAACTCAATTTTTCTTCACAATATATATTTGCAAGCCAAAATTTAAATACTGATGCTATGTAAAAAAAATATTCTATCTAAATTGAATGTGTAGATCAAAATCAGAATTGCATTTTCCTGGCGATTAGAAAACAGTATTTTAAACATTTTTTTTTTTTTTTTTTTTTTTTTTTTATATCTTCAGCTTTATTATTTCATTAATATTTGCTTTGGTTTAACTGGTTTTTGAGAAAGATTGAACTTGCTCATCTGCAAGTTTAGCATAATACTGGGATTGATAGATTTTTAAAAGAAAACTTTTACATACAAACATGATTCTGAAAGTACTTATACATGGTTTCTTGGTTAATTATTATGACTGGATTTCAAATGTCAATTTATGTTGCTCTGTATCTAAATATTTCATAAAGGTACTGATGACCTAAGTGATATCATTGGCAATGCCTAGTCTGGAATTTTCCCTTTAATATGATTTTAGTTAGAAATGTTTCTTATTGTGTAATTCATTTGTTCTATTTATAGTATGTTTGTATTATTTAAATAGTTCTTTTTCACATTATTCTTTTACACATAATATTTTTAGCACATTATGTATGAATAGCAATCAAGATTTGTTATATGTTAATGCTATTATAATAAAAAAAATTACTGTTTTCATTTCTGCTATTACATAATTGCTTAATGTATTAGGTATTTTTCACCCTAAAATAATTTTCCTACATTTTTAAATCATTGTATTCAAATCTAAATCTTTTTAAATTGAGATGGATTTTTAAAATATTGATTAGTAGGATAATTCATTAAAAGGCTAAAGTTTTAAATTTTCAAAGAAATTAAGAATATGTACTCTGATCTCAGAGCTTTACTTTGAAGTAATTTGATAATAGAAAATATGTGTAATATAGGAGAAAAAAATTTGTGTGGTGATTTTTCATTTTTAATTAACTGAAATGAAAAATGCATCAAATAAATTTTCGTACCAGAGTTTTTATTTTCCTTTATCTTTTATGAAAAATATTTTTAAATAAGTAGCTTATTTTGTAGGGAGAGTTTAAAGTTTTGTCTTCTTTCAATTGATTTTTAGAATTTTGTCATTCTTATGAATTTCTATTGATAATTCCAGTTTCACTTAAAAAATAATATGTGAAAAATTATTTTTCAATTTGTATTTAAAAATGATAAAGTAAAATATTGTTGTAGTTTTAATAATTTATTTACTTTCATATTTCTGAGTAGCTTTAACTTTTTATTCCTTTTGAAAGATAATTCAGTAAAGCATTTTTTAGTGAAGTTATGTTTTCAGAAAAAAATTACTGTATTAATATAGATTCAAGGTAAAGGTCAAATGCTTAAACAAGTTATGATGAAACATTTTTAATGCGTTATGTAATGTTTCCTTTATTTGAATTGCCTCAAGGACAAAATTCTGACCATTTTATTAGAATATACACAGATAAATATCAGCATATTATTCAATAAATGTTAGTGTAAAAATTTTTATTACTGTCAAAATATATTTAAATTATTTCATCTTTACAAGGGAAAACTAATTTTCCTATTCAGGCTAAAATGCAAAAAAAAAAAAAAAAAATAATAATAATAATAATAATGGAAAAACATTTATTAAAATAGAGAAAAATGCCCTTTATCTAGTATAAATTTTGAAAATAGTGTATAGTGAATTTAATCTTACAAATGATATCGCTTATTTAAATCTCTATTAAAGTAGGAAAAATAAATCCATTTTGAATGTATAGGGGAATGAATATTTTGAAAATATTTTCTTGGCTTCTACACAGCCCTTGCTATTTGTAGGGAATTGTATCAGAATCTTATTGCTTGTAGATAATCTTATCTTAATGAAAATTATCGCTATTGTTTCAGTTTATTAGATTTCCACTGCGAGCTTTGTTCTCTTGGATAAGTTGCCATCTAGTGTACTATATTTAACTATCTTCGTCTGATTACGCTCGTTGTTATAGGGAACAAAAGGAAAAAAATGAGATAGAATACTTCCTCACCTGGCAAATATAATTTATTTTTGCGATAACGATATTATGCAGCTGTTCTTCCTCATTGAATGTGTTGATGATTTTATTATCCCTTTTGACATGACCTTGTAATTAATCTCACATGTTAGCTCTCAATCTATTCTGCACTTTCTCTAATAAATTATTTCGGAATTCGTTCACTCTCGTTCTGAAGGTTTATTTCTTGCTATCATAGCACCTTTTATGGCGTTTTTATAGTGCACAAATTGGACTCGATATGAGCCATTTCTACCTCAACCATTACTCGGAAGCAATAAGATCTCTGAAGCTGTAGTACTAAAAAAATACAAGAATAACCTTTTAAAAATATTTCTTGGCATTATTGCATCTAAGAAATATAAAATCTTTTCTATAAAAATATTTGATTTGTTGATACAATAAGTTAAATAACTGCATCAAAATTTTTATTATTTATTCCAAATTTCTTGCCCTGCCAATGGAGAAGTGAATAAATTGATTTGACACTCTTACCAGTGCATTCTTTTTGTTTATTAAAAATTTTCTTATTTAAAAATTAATTATTAATATCAGTTCGAACGGATTAAAAACTATTTAATTTTATTAATGCATTTTATAATACTTTCCAAAACTGTTATTTATATTGATACAAAATAGGTTCTGTTCCAGAATAGAATTTCGTAAACATGTTCTTAAAAAATATTTTTGCAAAAATAACGGCCTGCAAAAACTAATTTTTAAATCCTCCAATCATTGTTTTGTGTTCAGGAAAATATTCCTTTTTTGCAAATTGTGTCAAAATATATTACAAAGAAACTTGTACAAGTCGTCTACTATCGCAGTCGGCAGCTGTGAAAGGAATGGTCGTCTTTTAGATGTGCTCAATTTTTCTTTATTCCAAATTTTTAGCTGGAATTTTCTTTTCTATTTTTAATGCGGGCAAATGCACGCATTAACTTTAAAGCCATTATTCACATCAGATTTCATGTACTGGACTACTTTCCAAATAGTAATTTTCCCCGGCTATTTCTGGCAACTTTATATTCATCTAATTGTGGAATAGTAGATTACGTGTTGTGGCCAGCATCCACAAATTAGAAAATTATTGACAGAAATTTTACAAAAGTTGAAAATTCGTGTTGCTTGGAGTAAATTTCACAGGTCGTAATCATAATCTTCATCATAAAAGCTTA